>JAVCKV010132870.1:0-163053 GCA_032274145.1 Herpochondria borealis | reverse complement strand
AGACCATGTTGTCATCTTCCCTTCTTTATCTGTAGAATAGAGATTGAGATTAGGATGAAAAGCTTTCTCCAATCTCTTAGGTTGACCTTCTGTGGATCCTTCTATGTAGTCATTTAGCGTTTCTGAGATGAGTTCTAAATCAGACTGCGCTGTTGTGATTTGGACGGTTACAATTATGAGTATTAATGCTATTAAATGTTTCATATGCTATCCTTTTGATTGATAATAAGTGCAAGATATAACAGAGGTTTTCTTCATTTATAGGAAGTATACATCGAGGTAGTATTCGTATAAGTATGGCATGCGATCTTATATAGATTTCATTTATATACACTTATCGCTCGAACGTATATTGATCTTTGAAGATTACTTGTAATGAACTATCTTTATGAAATGTCAAAGAAGAAGAAGCATATAATTTTCTGGGTGGTCATCTATATTCTATGGAGTTATATGAAATCTGGAGGAACTATGCATCCTACTATTCTTCAGATGAATCTCTTCAACATGGTGATATATATATCAGCATATTATTTCTTTATTAAAATTCAGGTGCCACATCTGATGTATAAAAAGAAATACTTTCTTCTAGGGTTAAGTCTATTGTTTACAAGTTGTATTTTATATGTCTTTTGGAGATTAGTTGGTTATTATTATTTTGATGAATGTATTTACGGTCATAAGCAAAAATTTATGCGAGGTGCAGGATACCTGCAAAACGCTATACAGTTTTATTCTCCGACGATATTGCTGTATTTATGGCAGCAATATGATGATAGGCTCGAAGAACAGGCTAGATTGCATCAGCTAGAAAAGGAGAAACTGGAAACTGAGTTGAAATTTCTAAAAGCGCAAATCAATCCACATTTTTTATTTAATACATTGAATAATCTTTATTCGTTTGTAGTGACAAAATCCGAGAAGGCCCCAGATATGATTCTGAGATTGTCAGGGATGTTGGATTATATATTGTACAAAAGTCAACAGAGTAGAGTTACTCTTAAAGAAGAATTGACAAGTATTGAAAACTTTATTGAACTAGAAAAGATACGTTATGGAGATCGCCTGCAAGTAGATTATAAAATTAATGCTGATTTATCAGTTCCAGTATCACCTTTGATTCTATTATCTACTGTGGAAAATGCATTCAAACATGGAGCTAGTGGTGATATCGATGAGCCAGTCATCAAAATAGACATTGTATCAAAAAATGATTCTATTGAGTGTAAAGTATGGAACACAAAGAGTAAATTACAAGGAGAAATCAATGATGAGTATAAGGAAGGAATTGGTCTTTCGAATATCAAACGACAACTAAATCTTACCTATCCAGAATTGCACACAATTGAAATTGTAGAGGATGAGTCGTCGTTTAGTATTATCATCAAAATAATTGTAGAATGAGTAAAATAAGGTGCCTTATAGTTGATGATGAACCACCTGCAATAAAACTGCTAGAGCAATACGTCGGAATGATTGATCAGCTAGAGATAGTAGCGACAAGCCATAGTGGGGTCAAGGCTTTTGATTTATTAAAAGATACAAATGTTGATCTTATGTTCGTCGATATTAGAATGCCGGTATTGAATGGTATTGATTTTATAAAAACGCTTAAAAATCCACCGGCAGTGATTTTAACAACTGCGTATAGAGAATATGCGCTCGATGGTTATGATTTGGATATAGTCGACTATCTTCTCAAGCCGATTTCGTTTGATAGGTTCCTCAAAGCAATAGATAGGTATCGCAATAGAGCTAAGGAACCTATGCTTGAAACTGAATTAATATCAAGGAAAGAAATAGAACATGTCTACTTCAATGTAAATAGAACACATCATAAAGTACTATTGGCAAACATTCTTTACGTGGAAAGCTTGAAAGATTATTCTCGGATTCATCTTAAAGAAGGCAAAGCCATTGTTATCAAAGGAAATATAGGAACTACTTTAAAACATTTAGATTCAAATCAATTTCTAAGAATTCATCGGTCGTATGCTATTTCGCTAAAACACGTACAGTCTTATAACCAATCCGAAATAGAAATACATGGAACAAAACTCCCAATTGGCAATAGCTATAGGAAAGGATTGGAAGGGAAAATGGGATGATTTACATCTTCTTTGACTTTTTTATTACTGATTTTAAATTTTATTTCGCACAACCTTTCTATCATCATTCCTTCTATTAATCAGTCTGTTACAGACTAGCCAGTTCCATTTCATTACTTCTAATCAAAACAAGTATTACGTTTTTAGTTGCATAACTATATTTATAGTTATATATTTGCTTTCATAGTTGAATAACTCAAAACACATTGTTATGGAGAAACTTACAAAAGCGGAAGAAGAAATAATGGTCCTGATCTGGGAGAAAAAAGCATGTACGGTCAGTGATCTAATAAAGGAAATGAAGGATCCCAAACCAGCTCATTCTACCATATCGTCATTCATACGTATACTCGAGAAAAAGGGATATGTAGACCATAAAGCATATGGTCGTACCTACGAATATTTTCCAGTAGTCGATAAAGCGGATTACAGTAAGGGACGGCTATCAGGATTAATCTCTGATTTTTTTGGAGGGTCAGTAGATGAATTGGTCTCTTTTATCGTCAAAGAAGATAAGATGAGTATCAATGAGATGCAGTCCCTATTGGACAAGATTAAGAATGATGACGAATAGTCCCCAGCACTCACGAACCATATATACCAAATAAATAAACCTACTATTATGCTCACTTATCTTATCAATGTTTCTATCGCTTGGATGATCTTTTTTGTGCTTTACAAAACATTCTTAGAAAAGGAAAAGTACTTTAAACTGAATCGTATTTATCTATTGTCCTCGCTTGGGTTAGGATTAATACTTCCGTTGATTTCGTACTTGCCAGCAGAAGAAATTGCAACACTACCTTCTCTTACAACTCAGATAGGAGAGGTGTACCAATCACAGATCTTGGCGATGGAAGAATTTTCTTCCTTGAATAGTTCTTCGACTCAAACCCATAGTAATTCCTTCGTATTAAATTGGGTGTTGGTTTTTCAAGTGCTCTACTTTTTTGGGTTGTCTTTTGCTTTATTAAAAATTACAAAATCATTCAATAAACTATATAAGCTACTCAGTAATAGTCAAGTCTTGAAGAAGTCAACCCACTCAGAAATTATAGTTAGTGAGAATATCCTTCCATTTTCATTTATGCAATATATCTTCATAGGAAACCAAGATTATAATTCTGGGGAACGAGATAATATATTGAGTCATGAGCTTTATCATGTTCAGTCATTTCATTCTATAGATGTTTTGTTTGTCGAATTACTCAAAATCATTTTTTGGTGGCATCCAATGATATATTTCTACAAACGAACTATCGCAGAAAACCATGAGTATACAGCCGACCAAGCTGTACTCTCCCAATCATCACGAAAGCAGTATTGCGAACTCCTAATGAAAACCACTTTTCCAGGAGTCAACTTAGAACTAACAAATCCATTTTTTCAAACTTTTATTAAAAAACGAATCACGATGATGTATCAAAAAGAATCAAGCAGAATTACTTTATTGAAGTATCCTTTAGCTTTAATTGCTGTAGTTTTCATGGCTACTATTTTTATTAAGCCGCTTGTTGGCCAGGTGAATGATCCAATTAAAATCGCTTCAGTTACTGGACTAGAAAAGTATGAGAAGGAAGAACATAAACCCATAGATATGTCGACTGTAGTAGTAACTTCTAATGATGTTAAATTAGAAGAAGGTAAAGACTTTGAAATGGATAAGCAGACTGGACAACTAACTATCATTAATAAAGAAATTTTGGAAAGTGGAAAACCTGTGAATGTTAAGTTTGAGGAGAAACAGAAGAAAGGAGCGGAAGTCAATTTACCTCAAAACATCGAATCGAAACAGAAGCCTAATTCACAACAAGACGGATTGAGTGATAAATTACAGAATAAAGGAGATTGCAAAATTAGTGAGAAAGGAATTTACTATAAATTAGATCTGACTAGTCGATTAACTACTTGTCCAGAAGGAGAATACGGCAGAGGATACTCAATTCCAATATTAAGTAAATTTGCTGTAGAAAATTTCAAATGGCCAGCTCAGGCAATTGAAGAAGGTTATCAAAAATTCATGGTATTTAACTTTGTTATTGATGAGAAAGGAAAGATGGAAGAGATTCTGCAAATGAACGAGGAGCCATACCCTTTTGGTTTAGAAGAAGAAGGACATAGAATTATTGATTTAATGAGAGAAGAGTTCACTTTTTTGCCTGGTGAATGTGATGGAAAGCCAGTGAAATCAGGAATGATATTTTTTCTAAAGGTGAAAATACCTGAAGATAAAAGACACTTAGTAAAGGTCAAGGATGCTAAGAATGTAGTTCCCAGTCAACAATCGACAATAAATAGTGCATCGAGTGAACATGGCATCAGTATCAGTTACTACAGTAATATGAATGTCGCTTTCTCTATAGAAGTTGAGAACCCAGATGGTAAGGTTGTTTTTACTGATTCGAGAGACCATTTATATTCTCATTATCAGGAAGCTGTGAACCTTTCTGAGCAAAAAAATGGTAAATACACCCTACGAGTGACGCAGGATGGTCAGGTTGAGGAAACATCTATGGATGTAACGGTATTTAAATAAGCAATAAGCTCAATTTTGAAAATTAAACATTAAAACCTCAATATACCAGCCATCAAGTATAGCCTCATTTTAGCTTTGGTTCTAAGTACTTTGGAGATAAGCGTTGCTCAAGAATTCGGTTATAACTACAAAAATGGAAGCCTTGTGTTTTGGGAGAAAATCTGCAGCGTACTCCAGAGCAAGAAGCCAGTTCTCGAAAGAGCATAAAAAAGTTACAACTATGCATTGTTAACGCATCTGAAAGTCTCGAATTGGCATGGTTACACCATAGAATGGCACAAATACAGTTTTCATTAGACAATGCGGAACAAAATGTAATCAAGAATGCAAAAGCGTCCTTTGATGCTATGCCAAAAGAGATATGTACAGAATATATAAAAATCCATATGTGGTCTCAGGACGATGATCCATTTCCTATGCAAAACCATTTTTTGGATGTTTTAGAAGATGAAGAAATACGATCAATTAGAGCTCATTGTCAGGACAACTATAGGCAGATATATGTAGATATATGTAGATAAGGTGGAAATGGTACCAAACATGGTTATATCAAAGTGATAAAATAAGAAACAGAAAATAGTTTATTCTCTTGGTATTTGTGGGATCTGCCGGATTTTAATGAGTTTGCATTTATCGATTCTTGTAATCAAAAATACTCTCCTAAAAAAGTATAGTCAATAATCAAAGATTCTACTCTAAACTCCGAAATCTAAATGATTAAGGATAAATATCCAGAGTTTATTAAAAAAAGAAAATTGAGTTGGTGATATCGATCATTCAAATTAAATTATGTTTGATTCTATAGGAAGTAGTTTTAAGTATAAATCAGTATTCCTTCGCAGAAATTCCAGATTTTATTGCTATTTTGAGGTAGAATTAAACCAACTACTACAATGATTCTCGTCTGTTTTTTATACAGTATTCTATTTTTATTTCCGTTTATAACTGAGACTAGTGTCACTGATTATGATTCAGGTTCTAAAACTATAGATTGTGAATACCAGGCTATCAAACCTTCTGAAATTAACTCATTAGATGTATCGAACATCCCATTAGAATTACTGATAGACGCGCATGCAGTAGTGCGATATGAACATAAGATATGTAATGTTTTCTCGAAAGATAGGCTAGAAACAGTAGTGGAGAAAGCCGTCACTGTCCTTTCTGAAAAAGGCATTTCAGCTGGCGATATATCAATATACTATAATGGTGAAGCGGAAAAAATAAAGGATTTAAAAGTCGAAATTCTAGATGCAAGAGGCATTCAAGTTACTAAGGTGCGGAAAAAAGAAATCAATGATGTCAGTCAGTATGATGGTTTTTCAATAGCGAATGATGCAAGACATAAAGTGTATCGGCATGTATCAAATTCCTTTCCGTACACAGTCGTATTTTCTTATAAAATAACATCTCCCAATACACTAAGTATTCCTCCATGGTACCCGATAACGCATACAAATGTGTCTTTAGAGGAGAGCACTTATAGGTTAAACTCTAATGTAAAAGATCTTAAAATTAGGCATAAGTCTTACAATATTGAAGAATATACTATAGAAATAGATAGCCAGAAAAACATATTTGTAGCGAAGCAAATCAAAGCCATTAAAGCCGAGAAAAAAACGCCCGCTTTAAATAAATATTGGCCTTTTGTTCGATTTAGTCCTTCTTCGTTCCAGTATTTTGAATTTGAAGGAACGTACTCAGATTGGAAATCATATGGCAAATGGATGTATGATAATATGTTGAAAGGGAGAGGAGAATTACCTCTTGCGTTAATATCCGAAATAGAACAAAAACTTACTACTGGCTTATCTAATGAAGAAATAGCAAGAATTATATATGATCATGTGACAAACTCGACTAGATATGTAAGTGTACAATTAGGGATTGGAGGTTGGATGCCATTCAAATGTTCGGAAGTCTATGATCTGAAATATGGCGATTGCAAAGCACTGAGTTACTATACACAGAACCTTATGCAACACTTTGGAGTAGAATCTATATATACTGAGATAAGGAGTGATCGTGATTATAATTATGATTATGATACGGAATTTCCAGGTAACCAGGGGAATCATATTATATTATGTCTTCCCAATAAAGGAGATACAATATGGCTTGAATGTACGTCGAAGAACGTTCCATTTGGTTATACACATGCGGGAATTAATGGTCGAAAAGCATTACTCATCAAACCAGATGGTGGTGAAATTGTAACTACTTCTACCTATTCTGCAAAAGAAAATCTATCAGTTAGAAATATCAGCTTACACTTAGAAGATAATGGTGGATTATCGATTGATTTTAAGAATGAACATAGAAATCTGAAACACGAGGACATGCGTCCACTTTTGGATATTAAAAAATCAAAACGGGACAAATACATCAAAGAATATTTTTATGATCAAGTGGCATCTTTGGAAATAGAATCATATAAATTAGAGATGGATGATAAACATGTAGCATTGCATGAAAATGGAACATTCATCACGACCAATCATATCGAAAAAGCGGGAAGTTATAAAATGATTCCTCTTTATGTATACTCGTTTAATGTCCCTGATAAGTTGAAGATCGATAGATCATTTCCGATATACATCAAAGATTATAAAACTGATAGTATCAATATTACGATGGAAATACCTACGGGAATGAGTTATGTACCAAGTAAAGAATCCAACAAAAATTTCGAAAATGTTTATGGTAAAATGAGTTCCCAAATGAACTATGATGAAGAGAACAATACTGTCAGAACAGAAATTCATTTTCAACATAATGCAGGGACTTATCCTTCAGAATCTGTAAACCGATACAATGAATTTGTCCAAAATATAAAAGAAGTTATCGAACAGAAAATAATATTAAAACCAACTGAATAAACCTTATCATGAAATACATAATTACAGTTATAATTTTAACCTTTTCATTGAATATATCAATAGGACAGAAACCGAAATTTAAAAAAGTAACGAAAGAAGAATTATTAAAGAAAGCGAGTACTATAGATTCTACAGCGAAGTCAGAGTTTCTCTTTAAAGGATGTGAAGTCACTTTTGAATTTAATTCACAGACCGGTAGTTTTGATGTAATATATAAACACCATCAAAGAATAAAAATTTATAAAAGTGAATATAATGAGGTGTCGAATTTTTCGGTTCAGTATTATAAAGGAGAAAAGAGTTCTGAAAGTGAAAAAATAGAAAAGCTTGAAGCATACACATTTAATCTAGAATCAGGTAAAATAGTAAAAGAAAAGCTTCTAAAATCGAATGTTTATGAGGAAGACAAGAATAAGTTCTACAAAAATAAAAAATTTGCATTTCCTGCAGTAACTGATGGTAGTGTCTTAGAGATGAAATACGTTCATAGATCACAATATTATTTTAATATTAATGAATTTTATTTTCAATCAGATATACCGGTCAAGTATGTTGAATATACTATAGGGACCCCAGAATATTTTAATTACAATGTAAATATAAAAGGGCTGATAGAATTGGACGCAACTACCAAAAAGGGGTCTGATAATTTTACATATTCATATAAAGTGAAGGATACTGGTAATATTTCAATTCAAACAGGAGGAGGTTTAGTATTAAAGCAAACTAGAAAGACTGAAAGGATAGCCTACAACAAGTCAATCTCTACATACAAAGCAACAAATGTACCCTCAGTAAAGAATGAGCCATATGTATATACAATGGACAATTATAAGAGCTCAATAAGGCACGAACTACTATTTACGAGATACCCAAAATCTACGATTAAGTACTATACAAAAACTTGGGATGACATAGCTGAATTGCTGGAGAGTAGCTATAATTTTGGAGATCAATTGAATTCTAATTATAAGCAGTATCAAGAGTTAATATCTAGCGTCTCTAATATGGATACCATACAAAAAATAAATACGATATATCAAGCAATAAAATCTCAATATACATGGAATGGATATCTAGGCCATTATACTGATGATGGTATAAAAGATATGATAAAGAGCGGATCGGGAAACATTGTGGAGATTAATCTATTATTGGTGAATCTATTGAGAAAGGCGGGACTTAATGCCAATCCGATGGTTTCAAGGGAAAGTCAATCAGGGTTTTTAAGTTTCTCTAATCCAAGTATTTCTGAATTGAACTATGTGACTGCAATTGTAAGAGTCAACGGTAAATATATTTACCTTGATGCATCAGATAAAATCCTTCCAATGAATACTCTTCCTAATAGGGCACTCAATATGAAAGGGGTAATAATTAATGGAAAAAAAGGGATCGAGACATGGATGGAAAATCCAAACAACGGAAAGGAAAATAGAATTTATAGTTTGTCAATTGATGGTAGTTCATTGAATGGAATTTACAAGCAAACGATTAAAAACTATACTGCATATGCAACAAGAAAAATGCATGTAACGGATGTTGACTTCAAATCATCATTAGATACAGATAATAAAATTTTCACGAACTGTACCGTCGAAAATTACAATAATATGTCTGATATTAAAGTAGTGAGTGATGTTAAAGTGGACGGACTTATTCAACACATTGACGAGAAAATATTTGTAGATCTACAAATATTTGATGGTGTCGTAACTAATCCATTTAAATCTGAAACTAGAGAATTCTCGATTTTCTATGAAAATATATATTCAAATGTGGACATGCTAAAGATTAAAATTCCTGAAGGGTATAAAATTGAGTATATTCCTGAGAATTTAAATATTGCTACCCCGGATAAGTTATTTACTATTATGGTAAATTTTAGTGAAGTAAATGGCGAAATAGCTATGACAAAAAAGACAAAACTATCAGAGGCTATAATCAGCCCTTCTTACTACGAGGCTTTAAAAATGGTATACGATCAACTAGAAGCAAAAATGAAAGAAAAAATAGTCTTGAAGAAAATTTAAAAGAAGGTCGGATATAATCATTGCTCGGCGGCTCTTATAATCTCACTCACCAACTTCTCGATATAATACGCGCCACCCACAGGATCCATCACATCTTTGAATCCTGATTCTAGTTCGAGCACGTTGTGTATGTTTAGAGAGAGTCGAGCATCTTCACTGCCATCGTATATGGTCAAGATAGAATCTGCACATCCCATAATTCCTGACATCACTTTGTATGTTTTTTCTATTAGATTATAATCTCCAAGATCGTTGGTGCCTTGGACATCATATCTAGATATGAGCTTGTAATTTGATATGCTGTTGTTTTTGAGTAGTATCCTTAAGGCACGTAGACTTGCTATTTCGAACAATAGATTTTTGCTCAATGTGATAATGATGTCATATTGGACGGTAGGTTTTATCTCAGTAAGTAAAGATTTATATTGAGATACTCTATCTGAGTCTGTTATATGGATTTCAGTGACATGATCACTTCCGATCCATCTGACATTAGGATATTTTGAATCATCCAAATTTTCTTTAGCTGATTTGATATTTTGTGCATGCCAAGAAGAGCAATCTATCCTTACGTCTAGATATTCAGTCATTACATTAGATAAAGCTGAATTAACATCCAAAGGGTTATTAGGTATTAGATTAAGTCCATTGGCTCCAAAGTTGAGTGCTTGTAAGGCAAGCGCGTTGATTTCAGAGGCATCACTTCCCTGCACAGTGGCCATATTAACCCATGGATTAATATTATCAATAACATGCTCTAGGTTGAGCACGTCATCAGCTACAATATTAGGCTCCATGATGATTCCTGAATCATACTTTGTTTTTAGATCATCTAATGATTGACCTTCTTTCAGTTTGCTCGCGATGACTTGATTCCACTTCTGTTTTGTACTCATAGGTTACTCATTAGGTACAAAAAAACGAAAATTGATTGAGACTAATGCTTTCATTCATTATTATTGAAAACTTGGGGCGGATAATTACGGAATATGTTGATTGATTGTAGTATGAATTTAGCTCAATTAATAAGGGGAATCAATATTTCTATTTCTAACCATCCTCTTTTTAAGGTCATTCGTCATTCTATAATAGTCCTTGATATAAATATTTAGAACTTCTGCGATTGGTTCATTATTATTGTAGTTACAATCGAAAAATTATGAATCGACTATTTACCTTACTTATTTTATTGTCATTTTCTATTGTGGGTCAGTCACAAGAAAATTGGTCATTACAACGGTGTATTGAATATGCGCTAGAGAATAATTTAACTATCGAACAAGCTGAGTTGGGAGTGCTAAATGCAGATATTAATACCACTCAAGCAAAACACAATAGGTATCCTACATTGAATGCTAGTTCATCATTGAATAAGAATTTTGGTAGGTCGATTGATCCAGTAACCAATGATTTTATCACTCAAAGTTTCGTAGGTAATAATGTAGGCCTCCAATCAGGTGTAACACTGTTTAACGGTTTCAGGATTGCAAATTCACTAAAGCAAGCGAAAATAGATCAGATTGCTAGTAAACTTGACCTTGATCAGTCGAAAAGAGATATCTCACTTGCAGTGGCAAATAATTATTTATCAGGCTTGTTTGCAGATGAGAATCTGGCCATAGCGCAATCCCAGTTGGAAACAAGTAAAGAACAGCTGGTCCAAACAGAAAAGTTGATTAACGCAGGTGTAAGACCCGCAAATGAGTCGCTCGATATATTGGCACAGATAGCAAACAATGAACAACAAGTAATAGCGGCGGAAAATTCAAAAGTAATCGCACTTCTTGGTTTGAAAAGGCTACTAAGACTCGAGCCAGGCGTATCTATGGTCCTAGAAGTACCGACTAATGTAAATGTCGATTCAGATCCAGACTTACTTACATTTACAGATGTATATAACTCGGCACTACAATCACAACCAAATGTAAAGGCTGGCGAGTCAAGAATTGAAAGTGCGAGAATCGGTGAGAAAATATCAAAATCTGGCATCATGCCAAGGGTTACTGCCTTCGGATCAATACAGTCAAATTATAATAATCAAGTTCCATTGTTAGAAAACTTTACGGACGTATTGGTCCCAACTAACGTCGTTATAAATGGAGAAAATGCGATCTTAAGTCAATTGAGGTCTATTCCTACAGATATTTCGGATAAGCCCTATTTTACTCAGGTTGATGAAAATTTATCATACGGTGTAGGGCTTAGCCTGAATGTACCTATTTATAATAATTATTCAGCTAGATTGGATATGGAGAGAGCAAAATTAAATATACTCAATGTTGAAAATCAAAATGCACAGCTAAAAGAACAATTAAAAACGACTGTTCAACAAGCACTTGCGGATGCAAAAGCATCAAAAAGAAGATTGAATGCTACTGAGAAAAGTGTAGATGCTAGCAAGGCTTCTTTCGCCAATGCAGAAAAGAGATTTAATGCAGGTACGATTAATACATTCGAATATGTTACTATAAAGAATGCTTTAGCGCAAGCGGAAGTGAATGCAGTAATTGCGAAATACGAATATTTATTTGCCTTGAAGATTATTGACTTTTATATGGGTAAACCAATCAAATTATAATACCATAAAGAGAACATCTAGATAAAGAAAACGACAACTCAACTTTCATACAAATGGAACAGAACAAAAAAAAGAAGAAGAAATCAAATAAGTGGCTCATCATTGGGTTAATTGTTATCATAGCTGCAATGATTGCCGCTGCAGTATTCAAAGGGAAGAGCAAGCCAAAAGGTATAGAAGTCACATCTGAAATAGTAGAGAAAAGAACTATAAAAGAAACGGTTTCTGCGAGTGGAAAAATTTTCCCTGAAACAGAAGTAAAAATCAGTTCTGATGTTTCTGGTGAGATCGTCGAGCTATACATTGAAGAAGGGGACAGTGTTTATACTGGTCAATTATTGGCTAAGATAGATCCAGAAGCTTATTTTTCAGCTGTAGAGAGAGGAGAAGCAGGACTCAACTCTGCAAAATCTACTTTGGCAAATTCGAAAGCAAGTATTGAGAGTAGCCGTGCTCAAAAAGAGCAGATCTTAGCACAACTCGAAAATGCTAGAACTATTAATAATAGAAATAAAAAGCTATTAGATGATGGCGTCATAAGTCAAGTGGACTATGAAACATCACAAACAAACGTAAGACAACTAGAAGCAAACTTGAGAGCTGCAGATGCAAGTATAAAGTCGTCAGAGAAGAGTGCTGAAGGTGCGGGTTTTCAGGTGAAAAGTTCGGCAGCAAGCCTAAAAGAGTTGAAAACTAACCTTAGTAGAACATCGATTAAGTCACCAACAACAGGTATTGTGTCTAGCTTATCTGTAGAGCAAGGAGAGCGAGTAGTAGGTACAATTCAGATGACCGGCACAGAGATGATGCGTGTTGCAAATCTTAGTAGTATGGAAGTGCAAGTAGATGTTAGTGAAAATGATATCCTAAGAGTAAGTCTCAATGATAAAGTTGACATAGAAGTTGATGCATATTTGGACAAAAAATTTAAGGGTACAGTAACAGAAATTGCTAATTCTGCATCAAATATATCTAGTGGTGGAGTAAGTTTAAATACAGATCAAGTAACTAATTTTATTGTGAAAATCAGAATCGATCCTGCCTCTTATAAGAGCATGTTGTCTGCGAGTAAGAAGTATCCATTCCGCCCAGGAATGAGTGCGTCAGTTGATATATTCACCAATGAAGAAAACGATATAATAACTGTACCAATACAATGTGTAACAGTAAGAGAAAAGGAGAAAGATGAGGATAATAAGAAGAAAGATAAAGACGAAGAAGACTTAATAGAAGTAGTATTTGTGATGTCGGGTGATTCAGTTAAAATGTCAGAAGTAACAACGGGAATCCAAGATGATGAGTATATCCAAATATTATCTGGGATAGAATTGGATGATGAGGTAATCACTGGCCCATATTCAGCGGTATCTAAAAAGCTGAAAGAAGGCAAGACTGTCCGAATCAAAGAGGATAAGAAGAAAGATAAAGAAGAAGAGGATTAATATTTTCTGAATAATATTATTGAAAGTGTCTGGCAGTTTAAAAGTTGTCAGACATTTTTTTTGAAACTACTTCTAACTTATTTGCATCAAAATCTCACTTTTCATCCAAAAGCCAAACTTTTATGGGTTAGAATATTATTTCATAACTGCTTATCGTTAATTTCGTGATATGCGATCTTTTTTACTATTGAATTTCTTGTTGTTCTTTGGCGCTAACCTTGGTGCGCAGCATGCTTATGAGCAATATAATGGAGCTTCTCTTATTGAAGTTCTAGAGGATGTCGAGGAGAAAAATAAGATTACATTTTCTTTCGAGTCAGAATCCATAGATGACTACACGATAAATATTCAAAGTGGCGCTTATTCATTGCAATCTATACTGGACTTAGTGTTTAATCAAACGAGACTTACTTATGAGATTTTGGATGGGCAACATATATTACTTACTTCTGTAGATTTAAAACCAGGCGAAAACTTTGTTTGTGGATATTTATATGACAGAGATACTGACAATCCTATAGTTTTTGCTACGATTTATAATGATGACAAAACCAAAGGAATCGAAACCGACACTCTTGGATATTTTAGGTTTGAAGTGTCAAGTAATGACAGGTCAATCTATGTATCGTATCTCGGGTATAAGCCTCTAGAAATTAGATTAAACTCAAATGTCGGATCAGGTTGTGAATCGTATTATCTTGATGGTAGAGTTGTCGAATTCGAAACTGTTGTACTCACTGAGTATCTATCAGATGGTATTAAGCAATCAGTGAATGGTAACACTATTATTTTGCAGCCAGTTGATATGGACATGCTTCCAGGTACTGTAGAACCAGACGTTTTTTCTTCTATTCAATTTTTGCCAGGAATAATAAGCGCTGATGAAACATTGGACGGACTGAGTGTCAGAGGTGGTACTCCTGATCAGAATCTAGTTCTATATGATGGGATACCGATGTATCATACCAGTCACTTTTTTGGGACAGTTTCAGCCTTTAATCCATTTATTATTGATAAAGTGGATGTACATAGAAGTGGAATAAGTAGCGAATATGGAGGTAGAGTATCCAGTGTAATTAACATAGAAAGTGATAACGAAATAGCTAAAGAGTTCGAGGTAGAAGCTGGAATAAATCTTACGCACGCATATGTCAATACAAGTGCACCTCTTTGGAAAGGATCATCTTTTTTGTTTTCAACTCGCAGGAGTATAACAGAACTTTGGAATACACCCACGTTTATAAGGTATGCAGAAAAAGTATTCCAAGGTACCAAGGTAGATGATGCTGATTTTAATAATGAGGGCCTTCTATTTAATGACGAATTGAGATTCAACGATGCTAATTTCAAATGGATGTGGGAAGTGGGAGGGAATAAATTCACTCTCTCGACACTCGGAGCGCTTAATAGGCTCAACTATAGAGCTGAAATTCCTGAATTTGACGCATTTTCAGTTGATTTTCTTAATCTTAGGAACACAGGCTATAATATTGGATGGGAGAGAAAGTGGTCAGATAGATTCAGTTCTTCTTTAGATATTTCGAATTCAGAATATAACTATGATTATAATTTATCATATCGATTACTCGATCAAGATAGCTTGCCACCACCGATTACTTTAGATACTAAAAATAGGATCAGAGATGGAGGGCTTAAATGGACAAATAACCTTACTCTTAGAAATGGACAAAATGTCAAATTTGGATATCAATTTACACAGAACTTAATTGATGTAACATTCAAAAGGAAAAACCTAAAGGAAGAGACTGTCAATAGTGAAAACTTTAGAAATAGTCTTCACGCTCTATATGGTCAATACTCACTTAAGTTGCCGAAAAGATTGCATTTGGATATCGGACTAAGGTATGCTTATTCGGATGTAATAAAAAATAATTATTTTGAGCCTCGGATTTCTCTCATCACAGATGTCTCGGATGATTTTAAGTTGAAAGTCAGTACTAGCAAGCATTTTCAATTTGTGAGTCAACTAGTAGCATTTGATATCAATCAACTAGGTCTTAATAACGAGATTTGGGTAGCATCTAATAATATAGAGATTCCCGTCATAGAATCTAATCAATGGATGGGAGGATTTATCTATAAAAAAGACAATTGGACACTCGATGTAGAAGGATATGTGAAAGAATTAGATGGTATTACAACATTGACAAACAACTTCGTTTCACTACCAGAACAACCACCATTCAGTATTGGGAAGTCTAGAATCAGAGGAATCGATCTATTTCTTAAGCGAAGAATAGGAAGATATAGAACATGGCTTAGTTATACATTGTCACAGTCTCTCTATGATTTTATTCAACTTACACCGGAGGCTGTTCCCGGGACTCATGACCAGAGAAATGTTATGCAATGGGTTCATACCTATAAAGTTAAGGAATGGGAGTTTTCGTTAGGTTGGCAGCGACGAAGTGGGTTGCCTACAACTAGGGCGATGGGTGTTGTCGAGGATGTAAATGCAAATGGCGAATCAACATGGGCCATTGACTATCGATCTTTAAATTCTAGTAGATTGGATGTGTACAAAAAGATAGATGTATCCGTCGTTTATAATTTTGGGGATAAGAGTAAGTATCATGGATTCATTGGAGTTTCATTCCAAAATATTCTCAATAGTGATAATATAATTGGTAAACAATATCTCCTTGGGGATGAAGATGAAAGCGGTGTTCCTGAATTAATAGAGATCGACAAATTGGGACTTAAGTTTACACCTAATATTTCGCTTAATGTTAGATATTAAACATACCACAGTGACGCCCTCTGAGGTCAACAAACATTTAGATAGACCTAGAATATGGTGAATTCTATATGGTTGTGACTATTCGTTCACCATAGTAACGGTTTGACCTATAGTAAACCCGGTGCTTTGAGCTAGATTAGTTATGGGTATTCAGAGAATTTGCCTTATTGTAGCCATGGTTCATAGATTAATGAAGTGATTTCAGCGAGATCATCGATTGTATTGTTCCGGTTGAATTTATACACCACCTAGAATATTCTTGTGAGACCATGGTAAGTTGAAGTATGATAATCTAATTTGTAAATGATATCTATCAAGTAAATAGTCAGATTAGGTCAGTTCCTAAAAATCTCAATTTTTTTCCTAAAAACTAATTGCACAAAAGATATTTTAACATACCTTTGCGCATGGATAAGAACTTTGCAAGCACACACAGCCACATTTCTGAGGCACTAACATTCGACGACGTATTATTGATACCATCATATTCTGAGGTTTTACCTAGAGATGTGGATGTTTCTACTCAATTTACAACTGATCTTAGACTTAATGCTCCTATAGTATCTGCAGCAATGGATACAGTGACGGAATATCAACTCGCTATTGCGATAGCTCGTCAAGGCGGAATAGGGATGATTCACAAGAACATGTCAATCGATGCTCAAGCTGAAGAAGTTCGTAAAGTGAAAAGATCAGAATCTGGAATGATTATAGATCCAGTAACGCTTAGTCATGATGCACTTGTTCGAGATGCTTTGGGATTAATGAAGCTTCATAAAATAGGTGGGATTCCAATTGTGAATTCAACGGATAAACTTATTGGAATTCTTACCAATCGGGATCTTCGATTTGAAGTGGATAAGATGAAAAAAGTCAGTGAAGTAATGACAACTGAAAACCTCATCACTGCACCAATAGGAACAACTTTGAACCAAGCCAAAGACATTCTACAAAAGCATAAGATTGAAAAGCTACCTGTTGTAGATGATAATAACACTTTAGTAGGTCTTATTACTTATAAAGATATTCTGAAAGTAGAAAATTATCCGAACTCTAGTAAAGATGGACATGGTAGACTTGTGGTAGGAGCTGCTGTAGGTGTTACGAATGATATGCTGGACCGTATGTCAGCATTAGTAGCTGTCGGTGTCGATGCGATTACGATAGATACTGCTCATGGTCATAGTAAAGGAGTTCTAGATGCGGTAAAAAGAGCAAAAGAAAAATTTCCATACCTCCAAATAATTGGTGGAAACGTTGCAACTGGAGCCGGTGCAAAAGCATTGGTTGATGCAGGAGTAAATGCGGTAAAAGTGGGAGTTGGTCCTGGTTCAATATGTACAACAAGAATCGTGGCAGGTGTGGGTGTACCGCAGCTATTTGCTATAAGAAATGCATATGAAGGTATAAAGGGAAGTGGTGTGCCGATCATTGGTGATGGAGGTATCAGATATACAGGTGATATCGCAAAAGCATTGGCGGGAGGAGCAAGTACGATCATGGCAGGTTCGCTTTTTGCAGGTACAGAAGAAGCACCTGGAGAAGCATTGATTTACCAAGGAAGAAAATTTAAAGTGTATAGAGGAATGGGTTCTCTAGGAGCTATGGAACAAGGGTCTAAAGACAGATACTTCCAAGATGTAGAGGATGATGTTAAAAAGCTTGTTCCAGAAGGTATCGAAGGAAGAGTGCCATTCAAAGGTACAGTAGGTGAGGTAATGGTTCAGTATTTAGGTGGACTTAGAGCTAGTATGGGATATTGTGGAGCAAGATCCATAGAAGATATGAAAAACGCGGATATGGTAAGAATTACAAACTCTGGTATGATGGAAAGTCACCCACATAATATATCTATAACCAAAGAAGCTCCTAATTATTCAAGGAGATAGGTAGTTTTAGATTTGGAGATTCGATATTTCGAGAATTGAATAGTTTCAAAATCTAGAATCTCGTAATCTCATTTTCTCATTTTCTCGAAATCTATATTATTCTATGCTATCAGTACACGGTGATGATTATTTTATGAAGCAGGCACTTAAAGAGGCGGAAAGTGCTTTCGAACAGGATGAAGTTCCTGTAGGAGCTGTGATTGTGTTTGATAATAAAATTATAGCGCGTGCACATAACCAAACAGAAATGCTAACTGATGTCACGGCACATGCTGAGATCTTGGCGATTACTGCCGCATCTGATTTTTTAGGAAACAAGTATTTACAGAAGTGCACTCTATATGTGACTTTAGAACCTTGTATTATGTGTGCTGGAGCTTCCTTTTGGTCTCAAATAAGCAGAGTCGTTTATGGCGCCGGAGACGATCAGCGAGGATTTATGAGATACGGCAAAGAATTACTCCACTCAAAAACCAGGATCGAATACGGTGTTCTTCATGAAGAATGTTCCGAGCTAATGAAGCGATATTTTAAAGAGAAGAGAGTTTAGTTCTTCTTCTTAATTTTTCAAACCTTTTCAGAGTTAGCCAGCAAATTATTTCTTATTTAGAAGCTTAACTTTTTTGGAATGTTTTGGATGTTATGCTTTCACCATCTAATAATATTTTCAAAATATATGTTCCAGGGTTTAAGTGAGAAGCGTCAAAAGAAAAAGTATTCACACCTGGCTTAATGTATGTAGAGTGAAATATTTCATCTAGGTATTCTCCTTTTATATTATAAAGTCTTGCATTTATAGACTTTACCTTTTGATCAAGATTAAAATCTACGGATATTCTTTTTATTGTTGGGTTTGGATAAACTGTATATTCTTGTTTTAGTTTCGGTGTGTTGTATATACCTGTCGGAGAAGATGGTCTTTTTAAGTGAGCTACATACGGAATGTTTCGTCTAAAAAAATCACCTATTGTACTTGATATAAATACTTCGCCAGGAGAATCATAATCTCTTTGACTACCCGCATAGTCGCCCCATCTTTCTAATGTAGTGTTCTGTTGCATATCTATATAGTTTTCACCTTCTACAACTGATATCAAATCTGAGTATCCTTCGCCAGGATAAGAATAAAATGAAGAGATGCCTGGGAATTTGTCTTTTGAAGCGTGGCTTACTACTATTATTGCATCGTTCTCATCTTCGGATTGGCCAGTATATATGATTCCTGGATATCCAAGTTCGTAGTCGTCTCCTATTATATGATTTAGGTTGATCGCAGTTGGGTTTTCGAGATCATTTAAGATACCATGGAATATTCCCGCTTTATTGTTGTCTAAGTTTCTTGTATTACCAACAAATTGTAATTGGTTATTCAGTCTAAATGCTTCTAAAACTCTAGCATCATTGGTAGCCAGAGTACCCACTTTTTGTTCTGCATTAGGGGGTGCGCCATATGGTAAGTCTGATAATACGTATTGTGCTGTCAGGTTTAATTCAGGATCTGTAGAAGATGGATCGATCTTCATCAAGATAAAAGTATCATTTTCGATAGCAAAATTACGATCAGAGATAAAATAGATATCCTTATAAATTTCATCTGTGGCATTTTCTGCCGGACACACATTTCTTATCGTTTGTCCATTAATACTAATATTATCGTATTTGGTTACTGCAATGTTTTGTCCATCATATGCACTACTCTTTTCTACTTCCCAGATTATGGTCTCCACAAAACCTTCTTGCCAAGTTTCATTATCTCTTAATAAGTTGATTGTAACATATATATGGTCATCTGTGATAGAAATCATAGGGTAATCAGTCCATTCATTAAGTTCATTTGGATTACCTACTATACTATACACGTACCATTCTCCTAAGGGATCATTGGTCGCTGATACAGCAATAACTACATCGGTTAATGAGCTCTCAAAGCCGGCTAAAAAGTTAAGGATCCATCGACCATTAGCTTTATCATAAACTAATCTGGGATCAAATGGAAAGCCTTCTACATTTGCCGCTTCAGAAAAAGAAAGTAGTGTGAAAGTCTCTAATTGAGTCTGATCTTTGGAATTGATAGACACAAAGAAATTGCCAGCGGTTAAGATATATTCATCACTTGCTGCAAGGTGATTGTCTAATGGTATTCCTCTAGATATATTTTCAATTGGGAATGCATCTAGTACTTCTGGAGTTGATACACTATTACGGGTTTTTGATGTTTTCTGATCAGATTTTGGATGTAGTTCTGATATTCTAGATTTAACGGCCTCTAATTCACTTCGGTAGTTAGATGATGATTTTTCAGCGGGTTCGGTGCAATTTATCTGTGCCAAATATACATCTTCGATTTGCGATACGTTTATTGTACTTAGTTGATTTACATTGGTATTTTTGGTAATTCTATATTCTATTTTCTGAGCGGAAATCGTGCTAAGCATCAATACAAAAGTAAATAGGCAAATTAGAGGTTTTTTTATGTGTATATAATTCATGATACTGAATTTAGCTTTTTGTAAATATATAAAGAAATAACTCTATTCTAAAGCGAATCTATTGAATTCGATTGGCGTGTTTTATATGAATGTCTTCTTTAATATCGGTTACTATTGAATTTGCCGCATACATTCGTCTGTAACATTTAATATGTATCGGGTTTACCAATATCTTTATGCGGCAAATTGAAACACAATTGGTATAACTTGTGGGAAGTTTTGTATTAGAAAGGTAAAAACATGGGTGAAACTTATGTCATCTAGATAAATATTTAATCCTTTGACTTTAAAATAATATTCTGTTATTAACTAAAAATGTGATTGTAAATATCGTAATGTGTAATCTAGCCACACATTTCACAATCATTTTCTATTTTCATATTCATTCATTTTTTAGATCTAAATCGGTAAAAGTAAAACCTCTTACAATCCCTTAAAATACATGCCTTTGGATAGTTAAATTGATCTGAAATATTCATACATTTGTGCCAAATTTGAGAAAGGATAGAAATAGAGATTTTGAAATCTACTTTTCTTTCTCATTAACAATAATTTTATAGCTCATTATGTCTGTAATTAGAATAGCATCTAGATATGCAAAATCTCTTCTCGATCTAGCCAAAGATCAGAATGCGATGGATGAAGTAGTAAGTGATATGGAAGGGTTTTCTAAAATGGTAGAAAACAGAGATTTATACTTGTTGCTAAAGAGCCCAATTATAAAGATTGGTAAGAAGGCTGAGATATTCGATATTTTATTCGAAGGTAAAGTGAATAAACTTACAAAAGCTTTCCTTGATATCGTATTGAGAAAAAGTAGAGAAAGTCTTCTTCCTGAAATTGCTACTGAGTTTTTGAATCAGTACAAGGCAATGAAAGGTATTTCTTCGGTAATCCTTACGACGGCTTCACCTATTAGTTCTGAAGCACTTGAAACGATCAAGTCGAAATTACTTGCTAGTACAGCAACTGATCAAGTAGTGGATGTAGAAACTAAGGTAGACGAGTCTATCATAGGTGGATTCATCGTTGAGATAGGTGATAAACTTATTGATGCTAGTGTATCTCATAAATTAGCTGAGTTAGCTAAGGCAATGACAAATAAAGAATACGAGAAGGCTATTTAACTTAGAGGTTTTCAAATTATCTCTCAAATGTGCAGAGGTTGGAAGCCAGTATGATTAAAAGTCAAATCAATAAATATTAGAAAACACTATTCTATGAGCTAGCTCTAAATAAAAGTGGAAACTGAATTAAATAAAACAACAATTTTAAAATTCAATAGCTATGGTTGATGTAAAGCCTGATGAAATTTCTGCAATCCTGAAACAACAACTTTCTGGATTCAAATCAGAAGCAGAACTAGAAGAAGTAGGAACAGTACTCCAAGTTGGTGATGGTATCGCTCGTGTATACGGGTTGTCAAAAGCACAAGCGGGAGAGCTAGTATCATTCGAAAATGGTGATAATGCCATCGTTCTTAACCTTGAGGAAGACAACGTAGGTGTGGTACTTCTAGGATCTGGTGACGGAATTAAAGAAGGATCTACAGTAAGAAGAACTAACAAGATTGCTTCTATTAATGTAGGAGAAGGAATGTTGGGAAGAGTAGTAAACCCTCTTGGTCAACCTATCGATGGAAAAGGACCAATAACTGGTGATAAGTATGAGATGCCTTTAGAGCGTAAAGCTCCTGGTGTAATCTACAGACAACCAGTAAGTGAGCCACTACAAACTGGTATCAAAGCGATCGATGCGATGATTCCTATTGGTAGAGGACAGAGAGAGCTTATCATTGGTGATAGACAAACTGGTAAAACAGCTATCGCAATTGATACGATCATCAACCAAAAAGAGTTTTACGATAGAGGAGAACCTGTATACTGTATATATGTAGCATCAGGTCAAAAAGCATCTACTGTAGCGCAAGTGACGAAAGCACTTACTGAAGCTGGAGCAATGCCTTATACAACTATCGTTTGTTCTGCAGCATCTGATCCTGCACCACTTCAGTTCTACGCACCATTTTCAGGCGCGGCGATTGGAGAATTTTTTAGAGATACAGGAAGACCAGCATTGATTGTATTTGATGATTTATCAAAGCAGGCAGTAGCATATAGAGAAGTATCTTTACTTCTTAAGAGACCTCCAGGAAGAGAGGCATACCCAGGTGATGTATTCTATCTTCACTCAAGATTATTGGAGAGAGCTGCAAAAGTGATCAATAATGATGAGATCGCAAGAACAATGAATGATCTACCAGAATCATTAGCTAAATCAGGTTTAGTAAAAGGTGGTGGTTCATTAACGGCACTTCCAATTATTGAAACACAAGCGGGTGATGTATCTGCATATATCCCGACTAACGTAATTTCGATTACAGATGGTCAGATATTCTTGGAGTCTAACTTATTTAACGCAGGTATCAGACCAGCGATTAATGTAGGTATCTCAGTATCAAGAGTAGGAGGATCTGCACAGATCAAGTCAATGAAAAAAGTAGCGGGTACACTTAAGTTGGACCAAGCACAATTTAGAGATCTTGAGGCATTTGCAAAATTCGGTTCTGATCTAGATCCTGCAACACGTGCAGTACTTGAGAAGGGAAAGAGAAATGTAGAAGTTCTTAAGCAAGCTCAATACTCTCCAGTATCAGTAGAGAAGCAAGTAGCGATCATTTACCTAGGATCTAAAGGTTTATTGGGTGATGTACCTGTGAATAAGATAATGGAATTCGAAGATACATTCTTAACTGCAATGGAAACACAAGCTCCAGATGCATTAGAATCTCTAAGAAAAGGTAAACTTACTGACGAAGCTAAAGCTGCAGTAGAGAAAATCGGTGCTGAGATTTCAGCTCAATTTAAAGCGTAAGGAAGATTAGACTATTCGATGTTTCGACATTCGACATTTCGACAAATTAGTGGTTTTTCGAACCACTTGTCAGTATTAAATATTCGAACGTCGAATAGTCTAACTATCGAACAGTCAAAAAGCAAAACGGTCTAAAAATCGAATAGCAAAGCGATCTAAAAGTCTAATATAATGAGTGGACAGTTAAAAGAAGTAAGAGAAAGAATCACCTCTGTAAAATCAACGCAGCAGATTACTAAAGCCATGAAAATGGTATCTGCAGCCAAATTGAGAAAAGCGCAACAAGCGATTACAGAGATGAGGCCATATGCTGATAGATTGAATAAGATGTTACAAAATATCTTATCAAATCTTGAAGGCGGAGCTAATACATCTTTCGGAATAGAGAGAGAAGTAGAGAATGTTGCTATCGGTATAGTAACATCAAGCAAAGGTCTTTGTGGAGCTTTCAATGCGAATATTACAAAAGCTGCTATTGCAAAGATAGAAGGTGAATATGCTGATCAAGCTGCCAAAGGAAACGTAACAATCGTTGGTCTTGGTAAAAAAGGGTTCGATGCTCTAGAAAAGAGATTTCCGAATCTCAAGTACGTAAACGAGCATGTTGGTATTTTTTCTGACTTGACATATGACGCAATATCTGCAGGCGCTAGTCACTTGATGGATGGTTTCTTGGATGGGACATATGATAAAGTAGAAGTATCTTACGGTAAGTTCAAAAATGCAGGATTACAGTTTCCTCAATGCGTACCTTATTTACCGGTACCAAAGATTGAAAAAGTAGAAGGTGCTTCTAAAACTAAAGCGGATTACATATTCGAACCTGGAAAAGAAGAATTACTCGAAGCATTAGTTCCTAGTATACTTCAGACAACATTCCAAAAGTATGTTCTTGATACACATGCATCAGAGCATGGAGCAAGGATGACAGCGATGGATGCTGCCACTGAAAATGCAGAAGAATTAATCAAAGATCTTAAGATCACATATAACAAAGCGAGACAAGAAGCTATTACTAAAGAGCTTTCTGAAATCGTAGGTGGCGCTGCTGCATTGGCTGGGTAGAGTGGCTTGTTCGCAGAACAAACGCGCGACTGAGCAAAATAATTATAGCTTGGCTTTTCTGCAAGAAAAACACGCGGGATAAGCGTGGCTTGTTCGCAGAACAAACGCGCGTACAAAGCGAAATAATTATAGCTTGGCTTTTTCTGCAAAGAAAAAACACGCGGGATTATTTAGCGACCCTACTCATGTTCTTTAGACACAGAAATTAAATAAAAATTACAGAAAGGCTTACCGCAAGGTGAGCCTTTCTTGTTTTCATACTCCTTGTTTTCATACTCCTTGTTTGCACTCTTTTCATTTACATACTTTTCGGCTTTTACTTAATGATTAGAAGTATGAATTTCTTCTAATTGGGATGCGTTCGTCCACCCCCTAGCCCCCTCCAAAGTGGGAAAACGTGACAGGTCAGCTCTCCGCCCAATAACTATACAACCACAATAAAATATTTCATCCTCCTTGCAGCGTTCTATTATTTTCCAGGGTTACCTCATTGAAAGATCAATTAACAACATCACGTTTTACTAAAATACAACCAATGAAAGTATCTCATTTTCTACCTCTAATCATGCTCTTATTCATATCCTCTTGTGCAAAGGAATTTGATGATCCCGTAATTATAGAGGATGATATAGTTATAACAGCTCCTGTTTTTATAGAAACTACACTGTTCATAAAGATTTTAGGATTTTCTGCGGACGAAGATTTGGATGCTGTATGCACAATCAACGGTGTGGAATATCAACCAGATATAAATGGATTTCTTTATATTTCCTCTATTTTAATGAATGAAGAGGGTCAGTTGGTAAAAGTAAAAGCGGAAGGTTTTATACCAGCAATTTCTGTTGTAATCCCTTCAATCGGTGATGTCACACAATTAAAAATAAGGATTCTTAAAAGTCGTCCAATAGTAACATTCGATGCGTTAGAGGGAGGTTCTTTTATAATAAGTGATTCTGAATATAACATGCCGGCACTTTCCATAGTTGATGCAAATGGGGATGATTATTTAGGAACTGTCGATATTAAGAACTATACCAGAGAAAGTACAGAATCTGTTTCATTTGTAACGGCACATTCTCATAATGTATTAATTGATGATGATGGTAAGAAATACTCTTTACAGACATGGGGAGGACAAGATATATTTCTTTATGATGTAAATGGTAATGAAGTGTTTACTAAAGAAGGTATAAAGATTCAAGCACGATTGGATATTAAACAAAAAGAAAATATTATTCCTGAGAATCTTGATATTATGATATTTAATAAATTGACGGATAAGTGGGAATTTGATTCGGAGGCAAATTTAGCGGGTGATAAACATATAGCTGAAATTTCTAATTTTGGACATTTACGATGGAGTAAGAATATAGAAGTTAGAAGAGCAAAGGTTAAATTTAATTCTGAAAATGGTCCACTTGCTAGTGTCACCGCTCAAGTTAGAGCATCTGAGAACAATCCTATCTCGGTATCTAGTTCTAATGATAAAGGTGATGCATATATTAATGTTCCTGTGAGTGGTTCTTATGGTATATTAACATATAGTTTTTGTGGATCACCTGTTGTATTGGTCACTGTATACGAGGAGGCGGTTGGGAATGAAGATGAGGTTCTGATCCTGAAGGATTTTGAAAATGTCAAACCAGTAGCATCGATAGAAGGAAGGATTCTCGATTGTAATGGTGACGCTGTACCTTTTGGAGTTTTTATAAGAGAGGGCAATCCTAATTCTTACTTTATTGCAGATGCGAATGGGATATTTTCCGCACAATATTATATATGTGAGGATAATGAATGGGGTGGACTTGTGTATGATCCAAGTGCACAGGTATTTTCAGATGATTTAAATTATGAGACTATTCCTGGGATGACGGTAAATTTAGGTGATGTAGCTGCTTGTCAATAATAATAAACTAAATTACACTTGACGGATAATATGACAGAATCCCAAATCATACAAGGCTGTACAAAACTAGATATACGATGCCAGCAAAAGCTGGTAAACGTGTATTCTGGCAAGTTATATACTGTAGCCAGAAGGTATTGTGGAGAAGGCGATCTTGCAAAAGATGCGCTGCAGGAAGGTCTAATAAGGATCTTTAAAAATATAAGTAAATACAAGGAGGATGGTGGAAAATTCGAAGCATGGATGAAAAAAATTGTGGCAAACGAATCCCTTAGACTCTTATCGAAAGAATTAAAAATCGTCACCAAAGATATAGATGAGATTACAGGCCCTCAGTTATCACCAGAAATAATAGACCAATTACACGAAGAAGAGTTGCTGAGATTGATACAATCATTGCCCCTAGGGTACCGAGAAGTATTCAATTTGCATGTGATAGAAGGTTACAGTCATGCTGAGATTGGTGCTATTTTAGGAATCGAGAATAGCTCTTCTCGATCAAAATTAACAAGAGCTAAAAAAATGTTACAACAAAAAATTTCTATGGTTGAAAATCTACAGATATGTCACAAAGTGAATTAAATAATAAGTTTAGAGATAAGCTAGGAGGATATTCGTCAGATATCGATCAGGATCAATTGTGGTCGGCGATTGCAGATGATGTACCGACTAAAAAGAAGAAACGAAGAGGAATATTTTGGTTTTGGGGACTTACAAGTCTGTTTTTGATTGGCCTTGTTGGTACTTATGTATTCCAAGATTCGGATTTGTCTTCTGAGAAGGAAATGGTAAATAGCGATTTTGCATATTCCAAGAATGATCATAAGCTTGCATTGGATAATAATGCTGAGTCTGAAAAGATTTCAAAAAGCAGTCAATTATTAGAAAGTGAAGTTGTAAAGAATACAATGCAGAAAGATATTGCAGTATTATCGAATACTGAGCGAAAAAATGAAGCAAGTAGTTTTCAAGTCATTTCAGAACCAAAGAATGAAGAATTATCTGCTCGGCACACTTTTGATGATAGAGTTTTGGATCAAAATACGACTATAAATAAACAGGAAGCTAATAAGAAAGAAAAACACGAATCTTCTAGAATCTTGAACGTAGAAACTTCTACTAAGAATACATTTGCAACAGGGCTCAGAAAAAGGATCAGTGGTATAGAATACGTTCAACTTACAAAGTTATTGGAGATGATGCAAATACCTGAAAGAGAGAGACCAATAATTGCTAGCTTGTATAAAAGAAAGAAAAGAATAAAACCTATCAAAATGCCATCTCATATATTTCAATTAAATTATAGCGCTGGAAGCTATGAAGTGACTCAAAAGTTAGTCGTTGATAAAAGCCCAATGGTGGATGAAGGTGGTGCCTACTTTGCTCAAGGAATAGATATGAAATATGGTCACTTTATAACATCTAAAATATATGCAGTTGCTAGTCTTAATTATGATGTAAATTACAAACATTTTCAAGCGACGATCAAACGGGATACGATTGTTCCTTCTTCTGTAGGGGAACAGTTATTAGCCACTTATATATATGGTGATGGACAAATAGATAATATTTCTGGCGTGCCAGAAGTGCTTGCTTCGTTTACTCGATCGGCTAGTAATCTAAACACATTCAAAAGTCTAAATCTCGGCCTTGGTCTTGGTTATCTAGTAAATATGAAAGGTTTTCGAGTTCATATTGAGGGACAGGTGTCAAGGTCACTCTATACTGATCGGTCTGGGCTTGCTGTTCTTAATAAAGAGCAAAGAATCTCTAATCTATCATCGATCCCTGAGTTATATTCGACCGAACCTAACTACAATGCTCAATTAGAAGTTGGTTTCAGTTATCCAATATATAAGAGAATTAATCTAGTCTCTGGAGTTCAATATCAACAAGGACTTACGAATCAAATAATTAGTCTTAGAGGGAACGAATATTATAGTAGTCTGCGTGGGATGATTGGATTGAGGATGATCTGGTAATAAAATTAATGTCGAGAATATTAAGATTCTATTTTCGTAATATCTTGTCTTAAAACGATTAAAACACCAAACATAAAAAGAGCACCAATTCTAAATTGGTGCTCTTTCTACAGCTCAAAACATCTAGTCAATAACCTAAGTCAGCTTCTAAAAGGCCTTATATCTTGCCACTAAACTTCCATCTTGTTCCTTTTTTATTACCTCTTCTAGAATACCTGTCAAAATCCATACTCGCTCGTCATTCTCCTTTTTAGCTTCAACATCTGTTATGGCTTCACCATCTTCTGTGAATTTATTTTTGATAGAATTTAAGGTGTTCGTAGCAAGATATCTGCGGTACATATTGTCATCTTCGATTCCCATTGTTTTGAGCATGTCGATTCTTGAGAGGATAGTTTTTGTATCCTGATTAAGAAGTAAATCATTGTATTTACCAAAGACATTAAAGAGCTGGTAGATATCAATTTTTGACATGTTATCTTCTATATAACTTAAGTACTTAGGATCTCCTGTTTCGGCAAAGAATCCAGCCAACTGTCCAACTATCGCTGGTGATTCGTCAGACATCATTTTTTCTGCATGTTCTATACCTTTTGCTGGGTCGTATTGATAGATAATATCTAGTGCTGGTTTTAGTGGGCCATAAGCTTGCTCATTTTTAAGAACTAATTCAGCTAAAGGGACTGCTTTGTCTCCCATTTCACTACTGTATTTCATGAGTGCATTTGCACGCACAGAAGAATGTGGATCACCTGTGATTAGTGCTTTAATCTTATCCATTTCCGAGATGCCTGCAGTGGTTACTCCTAGATTTCTCAAGATATGGTGCTTGTCTTGGATTAATTTGCCTGAGAGATTTGCAATTGCAGGATTACCGTTAAGCATATTAGCAGCAATTCTCTTGTCAAAGTGGTTTGGAGAATATTGTAATAATGAGAATAGTTCTGTACTATCTCTTTCTTCATTTACTTCACCGAGCAATGTTGACTTGCCATCTAATACCGTCACTAACGGTCGTTCATCGATGCCATTTATAGTAATAGTATCCTGTCTCGCATCTACAACTACCGAATGATATGATACTTTACCGTTTTGATCATATATTGCGGCTTCTAGCGGTAAAATGAATATCGGTCTATGATTGTTTGCATCTTGCACCTGGCTAGTGTAGATCTTCACCTGTCCATCAACATAATCATATGAAACATCCATGATCGGGTGACCTTGATCTAAGTACCATTGATCGAAGAACCAATTAAGATCTTGTCCGGTAGTATCCTCGAATGCCATTCTTAGCTCAGCAGTCTCCACAGAGGTAAATTCATTGTCTTTTAGATATTTGCTAAGTGAAGCAAAGAAAGCATCGTCTCCTACGATCTGTCTAAGCATATGAAGAACAAGTCCGCCTTTGTTATAACTGTGCGCATCAAACATGTCCTCTTTATCTTCATATCCATAGTGGATAAGTGGGTGCGTGCCTGATTGCTGAGCCATATAGAAGTAACCTTCCATCTCAGACATTCTGATTGCGTCGGCAGCATCCTTACCATACTTATGTTCATACCATAAGTATTCACTATAATTTGCAAATCCTTCATTAAGTGTTAGGTTAGCCCAAGATTCGCACGTAACAAGATCACCAAACCAATGGTGAAACATCTCATGTGCTACGATCTGATCATTTTCATTGTCGATTAGTTCTCTTGATGTCTTCTGAACAAAATCTCCGAAAATTACGCCTGTTGTGTTTTCCATGGCACCTGATACATAATCCTCTGCAATTACTTGACTGTATTTATTCCATGGATATGGGTAGTCAAGCAAATCAGAAAAGAAAGTCAACATCTCGCTCGTATGGTTGAAGATTTCTTTTGCATCTTCTTCATATGGAGGATCGACCATGTATTCAAGTAGTTTCCCGTTCCAAGAATCTTTGACTCTTGCGAATTCACCAATCATCATCATAAATAAATATGGAGCATGGGGCTTATCCATCTTCCAGTAATCCGTCTTAGTACCATTTCCATTTTTACTAGAAGAAACCAATTCTCCATTAGATAATGTTTCTAGTCCTTCTTCTACTGTGATGTAGATTTCTTGGGTACATCTTTCGTTTGATTTATCGAATGTCGGAAACCACTTACTGTTATTTTCCGTTTCTCCTTGTGTCCAGATCTGTCGTGGTTTACCTGGTATTTCATTCAGCGGATTGATAAAGAATAGACCTTTGTCCGATGTGATAGCCGCACTGCCACCTATAGGCCCCTCATTCGGCTGAGCTGTATAATCTATATAAAGATTGATTTTTTCACCTCTTTTATAGAACTTGTCTAGGATCACGGTTAGTTGCTGACCATTATAATTATGCATCAGAGATTTTCCGTTTTTCCCTATTTTTATCTCGTGAATAACGAACTGCTTTGCATCTAAAACCACCTGATTGATAGGGTAGAATAGCGGTTGTAGATCTAAATATGCTTTACCCAGCACATGTTGTTTTTCCCAATCAAAAGCAACTTCAAGTTTAGTATGGAGCAGATCATAATATCTAGTAGCCTCAGGGTTATAAGGAGGAAGTATAAATATATCATCTTCACCTTCCACATAAACAGGAGCGGATACGGTAAGAGTATCAAGTAGTTCTTCTGTGTATTCAAACGGCACTTCGTAGACTATATCTTTAGTAGTACCACAGGATGCGAGGATTAGAACTATAGCTAATAGTGAGAGTTGTTTCATGTATTGAACGTTTGTAGTGTTTGCGTGGCGAAGGTAGGTGAAAAATGGGAATGTTTATGTCATTTGAAGTGTGTGTTCTATATCGAGCTGTGTCATAATTATAAGGACTTTGTTTTTTATATTCTCGTTACTATAAGTTCATTTTTATTGGATTGTTATAATCTTAAGCGATTGAAAATAAATTTGAGTACAAAGATAAAATAGATTTGAACATCCATAATGTCGACTCCTTTGAAATTCAATTATATATTAACTATCTTTATTTTATTGCAAGATAGATATTATGAAATACCCCCAGATAGCTATTGTTGAAGATGACTCCTCCATACGCGAGAGCCTACAACTTTTTATTGAATCCAAAACTCAATATGTTGTTTGCCAAACGGCGTTTAGTGTTGAAGACTTTGTCACGAATATTGATGTTGATAATCCCCCTTCAATTCTTATTTTAGATATTGGACTGCCCGGTGTATCGGGTATAGATGGAATTCCAATAATAAAAAAACAATTACCGGAATTAGATATTATTATGTTGACCACTTATCAGGAAGTGGAAATCATTTTTAAGGCACTATGCAATGGAGCATGTTCATATATTTCTAAAAGAACACCCTTGCCTAAAATTGTCGAAGCGATTCATATCGTTGTGAATGGAGGTTCTTACATGTCACCCTCCATAGCTCGAAAGATTACAGAGAATATGGCTGGAACCTTTACAAAGGCGAAGAAAATCGAACTTACAGCTAAGCAAAAAGAAATTGTCGACTTAATCATCGAAGGTCTTACTTATGGTGAAATTGCTAAAAAATGCGGAATTTCATTAAATACAGTGCGATTTCATATTAAGAAGACATACGCAGCCTTGGAGGTTAGTAGTAAAGTAGAATTGTACAAGAAATTCGTTGATGGAGAGATTTAACCTATTTATTGTCGAATATTTAGAAATATACTAAATCATAAAACAACGTACTCCAAATCCAGTATTTTTAGATATCTGAAAGCTCGTCAAAATGAGTATTAAACCTATAAAAAAGCAACTTACTGATTATCAATAAGTTGCTTTTAATTTATGTTAACCTACTAGGACTTGAACCTAGAATGGCAGAACCAAAAACTGCTGTGTTACCAATTACACCATAGGTTAATTTAGCGAAGCATTTCTGCTAAGCGAGTGCAAATTTAAAACTTTTGAATTTCTTATACTACACTTTTGAGACTTTTTTTTCAAATCTTATGAATTTCACTCAATATTTTATGATTTAATAGTCTTTTAGAATGATATACCGCCCATTATTGCAAGGTAATCGGCTATTGCTGTATGCGTTTTGAGAACTATTCCTACATATGGCTTTCCGTAGCCTTCAATATTTGGTAAATATATTCCTGAGACTACTTTGAAATAATTGGTCTTTGATTTCGCATATGGCCAACCTATGTAGAAACCCAATCGGAATCTGTTGAACACCGCTCCATATCTAAATTCATTTTCTATGTATATAATAGATCTCTTTGCCATTCGACGAGAGTCTTCTTCTGTCTCAAAATTTCTTTTGAAGAAAGTATATTTTCCATCATTATACTCGTATTCTGCGCCGACTAACACAGTCATGAATTCCTTGTATCTATATCCAGCACCAAGAGATATGGCATGTACTCCATACTTTGGCCCACCAGTGGTGGCATGTTCAGTAAACCCGTAATGATATTGTGCATCTAAAATCCATTTTCGATATGTTGGAGACTCTTCAGCCTCTCTAGTAGATATCGACTTTATATCTTTGGGTGGACGAACGGTAAACTTGTAATTCACATTTAACGATGCGCCATAAATATTGATGCCACTATTTGGGCTAGAGCTTAGACCATTTGAAAAGTGCACTATTCCAGTGGATAGACTCGTGGTTAGTTGTTCATTCCATGGATACTCTAATCCGAATTTGAGTGAAGTAGTATTATTCAGATTTGATCCTATTGCATTATTATTTGGATTATTAATCGCATTGAATGGTTTAGTGAGATAAGAAACGCCCGTGCCAAACTGCATATTAAGGAGTAGTTTTTTATACTGTACCAATGAAAAGTGAAGTTCAGGTACAATAGCAAATGCGCTGCCTAGTACATCAGCGTCACCAAAATTAACATAGATGAGGTTTAGTGCTATTCTGGGGTTTTTCCAGAAGCGTTGCCAGTCTTTTTCACCGTTTGTTTGGTAGGTATAAGCTAGTCTAAGTTCACTTGATAAACTTGGGACATTGAATAGTAAATTGTCTCTATGTTTTAGGACTTTTGATGGTGCATATACGGCTGATATGCCATGCTGAGCTTGTATGGTTGACAAACAAAAAGTAATACATAGGCATATGACATATGCTATTCTTATCATAGGGGAAAGGTAAGGAATTGTTTTATTTTGATGGAGGTTATTGGGCGTGGATACTGAGATTGTGTATTTAGTAGTAAAATTTGGGTATTTGATTGATAAAATTGAATACGGAATTCCTAATCTAGACCTTTCGATAAAACTATTGTTCGGAATCAACCCTACTGGCTTCCAGTTATGGATTTATATTATATCGATGCCTTTTCGGACATCGCTGATTAAGACCAGCGTTTCAGGTTTTTTTAGGATGAAACATCGAGTAAGAAGAGGCCTGAATGGCCGATTCCGATATGCGATGGCTGAAAAGCCATCGTTACAATTAATAAAAAGGCATGAATGACCGATTCCGAAGTTGATTTTACCGTAAGCAGTTTTACCTTTATGGGGATTTACGGATACCGGACTTTTTCTAATATTCGATCTTAACTAAACTAAGTTTAAAATTACGTTCACTAGGTACAAGGAGCACATTTGAAGATACTTGGACAGCATCTCTGAATCGTAATTTTAGGTTTTGATATTCAGTACTAAGCAAGCTATTCCTTTCAAAATTTCCCAGTGGATCCATTACATATTCACTTACTGTATTATTTCTTTTGATCTCATCATTATAGATGATTCGTAATCGATTTGGCGTTTTGAATAAGAAGTATGAACTATAAACGCCGCCATCATCTTGGGAAAACTGCTTCTTGTATAGAATCTTTTTCCAGTGTTCAGATCCATCAGGACTAACAGCAAAAACCACAATATCCTCATTGTATATATCTACCCATCCTCTGCCGCCGCCATTAAACCCACCACCCGATCGTGTGCCTCCATTGAAAGCAGATCTACGATAGTATTCTTTATTCATTTCAGTAAGAAGAAGAAATCCTCCATCGCCACGGAGTACTATATCACGAGTGACAAAATCATTTAATTTTTTCTTTTTACTCAACTTTTTACCATAGAGTTCTTCTAGAAACTTCACGTCAAAATCTTGATCCTCAATAAGGGTAATTTCTTCTAATACATCAATGCTCTCTGTAAAATGAAAGTAGCCTGTTGCGTCATATTCGCTATCCTCTGAGACTAGTCCAGCGAGAATAATCCTACGATTGATATTGTCGTAAGCAAGTTCTAGGTCAACAGTTAGTTTATTGTCAAACGTAAATTTATTTTCGTAGTATCCATCATTGTAATCGAATCCGAGAAGCATCAGATGGTGTTTTTTTCGTTCATACTTCGTATTATCTATTTCGAAGAGCACATTGACTTCCCCTCTATTGGAAACTAGAGCGCCTCTGAAATCCTTTCTTACATTTAGACCGATTAATTTACTTTCCTTGGCCCACACTAACGCCATCTCATTGTTATCAATCATGTATGTATAGAAAAGATCATTTTTACGTGTTGCGAATAACAATGTTTTAGATCTATCTTCGGAAGTTTCATATCTAAACTTATCCAATTTGAAATCTTCGACACCATCAATAAATGTAACGGAGTCAGTCATTAGCCCAAAATGATCATACTTTCGAGCTCTCATGTAGTATGCTTTTCTTTCATGATATCCGTAGATAATTGTAAAACAAGTATCCTGCGGTACGATAGCATATACATCAGCATTCTTTTTTTCTAATATGATTTCCCTATCAAATAAGTGTTTCATACTCTTATCGAAGATCTCAACCACTCTTTCAGTGCCTTTATCTCGGTAGAGTAATATATTGTCCTCTACTATGCCGATTACATCATAAGCTACGTCATTTCGAATACTCATCTCCTTACTTACAGTAACTGACTGAGCAAAGCCATTGGATGAAACTCCTAAAAGACAGAAAAAGATAAATATTTTAAAGTATCGAAACATATGATCTAATGTAATAAAGAAAAACGAAGTTTCTAGAATAATGTTGGAATGAAAGTTATTGTTTGTCTTGTTCAGTTGTAATTTGAATTTGTTTGATTTTAGCATTGTCTCCAATAAAGTTCTTAAGTACAATCAAACTTTGGTTTATCAAATGCATAAAAGTATCAATATTTTGAGACAGCAAGTAGAAGATTATCTAGGGTTAAGTTGCTCTACTCCATCTTTCTGGCACTACTACTAATCGATATGGAGTTCATATATATCTGATATCCGAATAATGCTATAAACGAACCCGTTAGCAAAGTACTATTTTGTAGAACTAAACCCAATACACCCAAGATTAAAATACCAACTGTGAATAAAGTTAGGTTCTTCTTTTTCGTTTTATCATAAGGTGCCAAGAACGAACCCAATGGAATCATCATACCAACAAAGAAGATCCCTGCCATAAGATTAGTCTCATCACCAAGCGTCAGATATAATCCAAATCCTATTAAGGCAATTAGTAGAGATGCACCTGTATACTGTGCCATTTTCTTGTTATCATCGTCCAATAACAAGCGACCGTATTTATTGGTCATCAAATACAGATTCATCAACGGATTGATAATCCATGAAAGAATGAAGAATGCCAGCAAAAGATACATCACCGGAGTTACGAAAGGTGACAGTGCTTCATTGGATTTTGATAGTTGATTTAGAATATGGTAGAGTGCATATGTACCTATTACAAATCCCCACGAACCATTAGCAGTAAGCCTGCCCATGATGTCAAAATATTTATAAAACAGTCTGTACAAGAAAAACTTTGATTTCATTGCCTCTTGCATTCCATATCTTGCTAGGCTATTATTAGGATTGAGCTTGAGTGCTTCCTTGAATCTTTCGAGAGATTCTTTTACATTTCCTTCTTTGAGCAGTTGATGTGCGTGATTTGCTATGGTATACGGATCTTCAGGATTCTTTTCTAATGCTTCAAGGATAGTATTTTTAGCACTTTGCTTATCTCCTAGTATCCCGGCAATAAGTGTTTTTTGGTTGAGCGATTCAAGGTTTTCTGGATCTATTTCTAACGCACTGTTTGCGTATTTTAATGCTGAATCATAGTAGCGCTGAGCAAATTTTATCCTGGACATCAAGTTGTGAAACTGAACTTCATAAGGTGACATTTGGAGTAGCATGTTTCCTTTTTCCTCTGCAGCTCCCAACTCCTCTTCTCTCAGATTGATCTCTGCCAATAATGCTAAATAAGCTGAATTCTCTGGATCATCTTGTTGCAGCTGTAGAGCTAATTGCTCGCTTTCCTTACTCTTCCCTTGAAAATATAGTATAAATGCCAGTAAGTAACGGCCATACTCACTCGTAGGGGCGTCTTCAAGAAACGACCTGATTTGTTTGTTGGCATCATCGGTTCTTCCTTGAGATATAAGTAGTTCTACACGTTGAAGTATGGGATGTCGCATATTTAGCTAGTGTTTTAGTCCTGCCAATATCGGTAAAAAAATAGACTAGTAAAAAAATCCTAAATTTTGACTACCTAAAGGTGAGTGGATGCAGCATTTACCAATTTTTTCCAACCTTAAGGATGGAAATCGAATTTTTTGTAATAAGGCGATTTAATGCAAAAACATTTTTTATAACTCTCAACGCAAGCATCGGAGAATTCAAGTATTCAATTTGTTAGTGAAATGATGTGCTTTAGCCTAGATCGATTCCTTTTGATCATCCACAGTGTATCTTTCAATGTGCAAGAATTTTTTCTCAATTACCCTTTCACAAAACTTCGGCTGCTCATACCACTTTCAGAATGCAGAGAAATAAAATAAATTCCAGCCATCAAATTTGGAATTGGTACGATTAATTGTTCGCCTACAGGATTAGGTATGTCCATTATTTTCTTTCCCATGGAATTGTGAATCGTTATCGCTTTTACATCGCCATATTCTGGAATATAGACATTAATTCTATCAGCGGCAGGATTAGGGCCGAGTGTCCAATCAGCCTCTACTGGGATTTCTTCTGTATCAACAAATTCTCCGATGTTAAATTTGAATTCTGCAATCCCAGCACAGGCAGCTAAATCGTCCCAAGTAGAGATGATAGTTATTAACACATACTGCATATTCGCATTGTGTAGTGATGTACCTTTTGATCCAGTATATTTCCACGAACCTGGAGCTTTGTCTAGTGTTATTGGTCCGACAGTAGTCCAGTTGATTTGATCTGTAGAGTAGTCAATTAATATCTCTTTTGCACCCTGTCCTGTTTCTCCCCATACATTGTGGTTCCAGTATTGGATAGTGTCGATAGGGTAGGCTTCTCCTAGATCGTAAAGGACCCAATGTTGGTCACCTCGTTCTGGGATGGGGCCTACACTGGTACTGCATGATAACCAACCCTGATTTTTAAACGTGCTGTGTCCATCATCAAAGCATTGTGCAGAGAGTACAATATTTCCTAAAAGGAAGGGGAATGAAATAATGATAGTCTTAATATATGCGTTCATGTTCTAATTTTAAATTATTGTTTCGTATAAATAACAAGGCGATTAAGCAGTTTAGCGATTGCGCGATTCTGCAATAAAAATCTACATCATAAACCCAAGCGGATTATCGGTTGATGCTACATTATAGAAGTTACCAATATTAGGAAATACCTGACTCAAATCATTGGGTGATATACCAAACCAGAGCGCCATTTCTGCGAAGTATTCGTCCGCACTAGTTGTAGGAAGTAAGATACCTCCACCTAATTCCAAATCGGAACCTAAATTTAATGCTGGATAATCACCATACATTTTTTTACCATTCACAGCTCCTCCCATTACTATAGCGTTTCCTCCCCATGCATGATCGGTACCATTACCATTTGATGTGAGTGTTCTGGCGAAATCAGAGATTGTAAACGTAGTCACACAATCACTGACACCGAGTTCTTCTGTGGCAGCATAGAATTCTGAAAATGCATTGTCCAAAGTCTGCAATAATAGCGCATGATTATTAATTAACTCATCATGGTTGTCAAATCCTCCAATATCAACATAGAATATTTGACGTTTTGCACCCAGTTGATCTCTTGATGCGATAGAACGTGCTACCATTTGTAAATTATTCGATAGGCGTGTATTTGAAAATTGAGTATTTAGCATAACATCCTCTACGGCGGTATTGAATATTTCATTACTTTCTACACTACGTTTTAGAACACCATTGTATGAGTTACGAAATATATCTTCATAGTTTTGACTCATCATGTCTGTCACATCGTCTTTCATTAGATTGAAAAAGGGTTCATCAAAATCAAATCCAACGATACTAACAGCACCATCTGCATTAATTGCATACTCTGTCACATCTTCTCCTCTTTGGAATACATTATTACCACCAAGTGAAATATTCATAGATACACCTACATCATCATTCATACCCTTAAGAATATCGGCCATTTTTCCTCCCCAGCCTGTTGTAGATCTATCCTGCGGATATGCTGTCTGCCAGTGCATCATTTGATCAGAGTGAGAACGGAGACCTAGTGGAACATTTGCACTTCCAGATTGTAATCCCGATTTTGTAACAGGTTCTACTAGAGTACCGACATTGCTAATAAATGCAGCGTTGCCAGATTCAAATATGTCTTTAAGATTAGTCAGCATGGGATGCAATCCAAAATCTCTACCATCAGTTACTTCTGGATTTATAGGAAGTATCTGGTCTTGAGGAATAGCTAGATTTGATCTTACAGCGGCATATTCTGCGTACTCTGCATTGCCTCGAGGAATTAGCATATTATATGAATCGTTCCCACCACTTAGTTGCACACAGACGAGCGCTTTGTAATCACCGGCCGCAGTACTGGTGCTACCCATGATGGAACTCATAGCCTTGAGATTGATGAGAGAATTATATAGAGTACTTGTGCCCAAAGCAAGACAAGGAAGGCTTCCCATGAACTTTCGTCTTGAATATTTATGATGTGACATATTTTCTTTTTTTTGTTGGATTGATAGATATGAATTGATTTAAATCATCATTTCATAATTACAAATTCAGGATTGATCATTACTAAAAATAGTCCGTACAATGCGCTAGACATAGGATCAAGAATGTTGGTTTTTTTCATGCTCTCGATGACTCTTTCTTTTGTTTGATCGCTCAATAGACCATTAGCAACTGTGATATCTAAATAATCGACCCATTCTTCGGGATTAGAAGCTAACTCCATAAGCATGGGATCCGAAAGAACAGCGGCATAGTCTTGGTTGTTTGGTACCCATTCGATAAAACTAGGCTCGTTCAGTATGTTTGGAAGTGGATCGTAATTGGGAATATCTTGAAATCTCTCATTGAAGTAATCAGACAATAATGCCAGCATCATATAATTCACATAATTAGAAGAAGTCGAAGAATTGAGTATTTGAAATTCTGGGCCGACAATGTTTTCATATGCGAATTCTGAATCTGGCACATAATCTGGTTTATAGAAATTGAATACAGTCGGAGATCCCATAGGATGTTGCCCTGTTTGGAGTTCAAAAAACGAGGCAGAATTCCAGAAAATACCATTTGGTGCTTCAGCTTTAAGACCTTTGAGCATCTGAGTTAATCTGAGAATTGGTGCTCTCAACATACCATTTCTAATATCTGTGGTATAATAACAATCAAGGGCTTCGTCATCGAGTAGAATAGCTTTTGCCATCGCACCAAGATCTCCTCGTATTCCATTTCCATTATCTGCGAAAACGGAAGCAATTCTTGAGATATATTGAGGCGATGGATTTGATTTTACCAATCTTTGGATAAGCCTGATAGCGAGGAATGGCCCCACATTTTCATGATTGAATAAGTGATCGATTGCATCATTTATATCTTCCATCCCAGTCTGACCATCAGCGATAACATGATTGCCAATGATCATTTTTTCTCCTGGTTCATGCCAAAAGGGATATATTATCATTGGATCAATAAGCGAGTATTGATTAGCGGGTCTTCCGAATTCGACAGGTGAAGTATCATTTTCATCTGCCCATTTACTCCCGCTAAGTCCTGTGAATACTTTTGCTAATCCTTGGATGTCATCATTGTCATAAGTTGGGATCCAAAGACCTGTATTGGGGTCTGTTTTTCGACTTCCATCTTGATTTAGTTCATATAGCCCGATGCTGAAGAGTTGCATGATCTCTCTCGCATAATTTTCATCGGGACGGATGTTTAGTTCTGGAAATGATTTAGGATTATTGATATGACTTAAATAGAATCCCATAGCAGGGTGAAGGGTAACTTCTGTTAGTATGTCTTTATAATTTCCAAAAGCATTTCTAGTAAGTAAGTCATAAAAATTTGCAATTGCGTGTGGTGATTGATTGAGCATTGATTTATCTGATAAGACCACAATTTCACTTAATGCCATTGTTACTCTTTGGCGTAGAAGATCTTGGCCATATCTCATATTATGGGACCAAGAATATCGGAAATATCTAGCATCCACATTGAATAATAAGGGACATGTTATCCCATATTCTTCCATGCAAGCAAAGTACGATGTGAAAATTTTGTCAATAGTGGGTAAGGTTAGATTTTCACCTTCGATACTGAGTTGCTCATCAATCCATGAATCAATTCCTTGTTCAGTTAAGGCCTCTACATCTTCTATAGAATATCCTAACGTGGCATGTGCTAGAAATTTTGATGATCCTTGGATGTCTAATTCGTATCCTTCACCATTTACAGAATTTATAGGATTAGATTGACTATCACTACTTGTTGCAGATACTCCAACGGAGTGGCCAGCACCAACGTAGTCATCATACTCTTGTGCAATAGAAATAATGGGCAGTAAAAAAATGAAAGTAATAAGTAGGTAACTTTTCATATTTGCTTGTTTTCAATACTTAAATTCTCCGATGTTTACGTCGGGGTCATAAAAAAGTTGTTTTGCATAAAAACGCCTGATGGCAAAAAAGAATAGGATCTTTTTTACTAATAAATAGCGACTATATTATTTAGACAAGTTAAAAGTTTTTTACCCTACTTTTTGGCGAAATTGATTTATTTGTTGTGAACGAATATGAATATATTCCTTACAGATATAGGTGTAAGAAAGGTTACTCAAGTGATTCGATTCTTTGTTCGAAGTTAGCATACTAGTCGGTCCTTGATTGCTTTAGAAAGGTGACCTTGGAGAAAATGGCGATAAAAACGACAATATATATTGCTATTTCTGTCATTTGTGGGTTTCTTTGTATATTTGAATTAAGAATTATTGAAATAAAATAGACTTTATCAATGACAAAACTGGCTTCTAATCTTAAGTATCTTCGTAAGAAAGGTAAGATCTCACAGGGAGAATTAGCGGAAGAATTTGATGTAGCTCGCACGACTATGGGCGACTATGAACGAGGGAAGACGGAACCTAATTTGGAAATGCTAATTAGAATGTCTGAGAAGTTTAATGTTGCTATAGATCAGCTGATAACTCATGATCTTACTCATAATGAGCTAGAGATAGTACGTCAAGATGGATTGAGAGTATTGGCTATAAGTGTCGATAAAAACAATAATGAGAATATAGAATTGGTAGACACGAAGGCGGAAGCAGGGTATTTAGATAGTTTCCAAGATCCCGAATATATAAGAGATCTACCTAAAATATCATTTCCAAATATCCCTAATGGCACGTTTCGAGGATTTGAAATTAGAGGAGATTCTATGTTACCGATGGAATCAGGAAGTATTGTACTCTGCTCTTATGTAGAGCAGATCGATCAAATAAAAGATGGTAAAACTTATGTCGTTGTAAGTGAAGAACAAGGATTGGTCTATAAACGTGTCATCAATAAAAAAGAAGATGCAAAACTAGTCCTCTCTTCTGATAATGAATCCTACGTGCCATATGAGATAGGCTACAATGATATTTCTGAAATTTGGCAATATTATGCCCATCTAAGTTTCTCAGATACAAAATCAACTTTCAATTACCTCCTAGAAGAGAAATTGACAGACATCCAAAAGAAAGTCAATGAGATTAGAAATGTGGTGAAGAAAGATTAATCAGAAAATGATAAGCTGATAAATAAAGAACCCTAAATCAATATATGTCAGAGAAACAGGTAAATATTAAATCTGCCAAGCAATTAAGAACAAGGATGAAAGTTCTAGTAATTGTTATTCAGGTAGTACTGTTTTGTTTGTGTTTATCAACTTACAACCTTTATGCAACAGGTAATGAACATGTTGTTCCCAACACTATAAAAGGGATAAGTTTTGGCATTTATTTTATGTTGTTGGGAATAGTGATTGGTATGGCATGTGCATATTTAATTGGTAAAACAAAATTGGGTCGAATTCAATATAATCACTTACAGAAAGTAATTGGGTTATGGTTATTATTTGTTCCATTGATGTTTACAGCATTAATTGGTTATTCCATTAATTTGAATCTAGCTGAAAAAGAGTCAACAATAATAAAAACAGTTATATTGGATTTAAGTGGAGATGTTGTTACACAGTCATATAGGATCTATGTTGAGATTAATGGAGTAGAAAGGAAAGTTACAATACCAAAAAGAAAATGGAATGAATATTCAGTTAATGACTCTATTTCATTTTCCATTGTAGAAGGATATTTCGGATATAAAGTTATTCGATATAATATAGAATAAAGACAAATTAAGAAATGCCTCCTCATTTGCCCAAAAAATCAATCACTCACTCATCATATCTGTCAACCTTCTTTTATCTATCTTGTTGCCTTGTTATAAATACATAGGATGAATACAACGGAATTACTAGCTAGAGCACAAAAAGGAGAATTTTTATCAGCGGAAGAAGGCGTCTTCTTATTTGAGAATGCCACAACGACTGACCTCATGTTCGTGGCAAACGAGATGAGATATGAACGCGTGCCAGAGAAAACGGTTACTTGGATCATTGATCGGAATAGTAATACGACCAATGTATGTATAGCAAACTGTAAGTTTTGTAATTTTTATAGAAGACCAGGGCATGATGAGGCATATATCACGACCATAGACCAATACAAACAAAAGATAGAAGAGACATTTGCTTTTGGTGGCGAGCAGTTATTACTTCAGGGAGGTCATCATCCTGATCTAGGTTTGCAGTATTATTGTGATCTATTTAGAGAACTAAAGTCTCTATATCCTAATTTGAAATTACATGCACTAGGACCTCCAGAAATTGCACACATCACCAAGTTGGAACAAAGTACACATATAGAAGTGCTACAAGCGCTAAAAGATGCTGGATTAGATTCTCTTCCGGGAGCGGGTGCTGAAATATTGGATGATAGAGTAAGACGATTGATCTCAAAAGGAAAGTGTGGAGGAAAAGAATGGCTTGATGTAATGAGAGCTGCGCATCAGTTGGACATTACTACATCTGCGACAATGATGTTTGGACATATAGAAACGAATCTTGAGCGGATGGAGCACTTCGTAGATATCCGTCAAGTACAAAGCGAAAAACCAGATCATGCAAAAGGTTTCTTAGCATTTATCCCATGGCCGTTTATGGATGAGGATACAATTCTTAAAAAGATAAAAAGAGCAAGAAACGAAGTTACCGGAGATGAATATGTGCGAATGATCGCTATGAGTAGAATCATGCTTCCAAATGTTATCAATATCCAAGCATCGTGGTTGACTGTCGGTAAACAAGTGGCTCAAGTTTGTCTTCATTCTGGGGCAAATGATTTTGGGTCAATAATGATAGAAGAAAATGTAGTGTCAGCTGCAGGAGCGGCATTTAGATTTACTGCGGATGGTATCCAAGAGGCGATCAAGGAAGCTGGATTCAGAGCACAGCTTAGAACACAACAATACGAGTATAGAGATTTGCCGCAAAATATGAAACAACAAGAATTGGATCATGCTACGATGATTGTTGATTAGAAATCTATTTTATTGACAAAACCCAAAATCTCGTAAGTTGAGAATCCCTTATTTATTGGTTGCTATCTTTTTATTTATAGGCTTATCTTGTGGAAATGAGAAAGACGAAATTAGTTCGCCAGTATTAAAAACGACACAGCAGGAATCTAAGGAAACTATAGACTTTAGAACTGTACAAGCATTGAATTCTGATAGCTCTATAAACATGATCGTAGAAATCCCAGCGGGGACAACGGCCAAGTATGAGATGAATAAGAAATCATATCAAATAGTAATGGATAGTATAGATGGAGTGCCTAGATATATTAATTATCTCGGTTATCCTGGCAACTATGGTATGATACCGAATACAATCTTACCTAAGTCAGAGGGAGGAGATGGTGATCCGTTAGATATATTGCTGCTAGGAGTGACACAACCGAGAGGCAGTGTACAAAGAGTTAGAGTAGTAGGCGTGATGAAACTTCTTGATAATGATGAGCAAGATGATAAAATATTAGCTGTTCCGTTTACTGAGAAATGGTCTAGCGTTCAAGATATAGAAGACTTGGATTCGTATTTTCCTGGAGCAAGAGATATTGTTTCTACCTTTTTTACCAATTACAAAACGAAAGAAGAAATGTTTTTTGAAAGTTGGGGAGGCAAAGATGAAGCTATGACCGTGGTGAAGGAGGCGTATGAGTATTCTTCTAGGAAATAGCGGGGTTTATTTTAGTTTCTACTTGTAAACGCTTACCGATCTATCTTGCACGTAACGCAATAATTATGAAAAATAGATTCTATATTTACTGAAATCTACTTCTGGATATTTTTTAATCAGCTTTTCTAGTTCCTCTAGTTGTTTTTTGTGAAATAACTTATGTCCTTCTGATGTAGAATCAAATGGTTTATGATTAAATGATCGAATTAGTTTTTGTAGATCCTTTACTTTCTCTCTAGCTGGCATTTTAAAATATACATCTTGAAATCGGTTCCAAATGATATCAACAGCCTGCTGAGTTGGATGAATCATATCCTCTTTGTAAAAGCGGTATCCACGCAATTCGTCCATCATGATTTCGTAAGAAGGGAAATAGGAAGCTTGGCTATATTGAGCGTTTAATTTCTGACAGAGTATTACTAGTTTTGATTTACTAATATTATTATCCACGAGCCCTTCTTTTGTGTGTCTTACTGGACTGACGGTAAATATGATTTGTAGGTCTGGTCTTGTTTCTATTAGTTGGTTGATGGCAGTTGAAACGGAATCAAACATAAGTTTATCTTCCAAAAAATGCCTTTCAAATTGATTGTTTGGAACTTTGTGGCAATTAGAAACGAGGCGATCTTGCTCGATATGGCGATACCCAATACTAGTGCCAAATGTAATGACCAAAAAATCTAATTCTGATAAATATTCGTGGGCTATTTCTATAGATTTATTTGCGTTTTCTAAAGTCTGTAGAGCTTCGGCGGAGTCATAAGAAGAATGTAAATCATAGATGAAATGTCTGTCATTATGATGGTCTATTTCTTCAGATATAAAATGTTGTTTTCTAACACTTCTGGACAATAAACTTGCAATACTAATAGGATTGAATATGGTGCTAAAAGGATTGGAAAGGCATTCAAAATGAGTTTCTGTTAGCTTACTTCCAATATGTTCAGAAAAACAAGAACCAATTGTCAAGATTTTTGAATTGGATTCAATTTGATTATTTGATTGTGTAATATGTATCGGAGTAGTAAGATTCATTGATGTAAAATTAGTCAATATATCTTTTAGAGATAGCAATTTAAGAAAAATGCACTTTATGCTTGTTTTTTACTTCTTCTAAACTAAAGGTACTTATTTACAGAAATGTTACTAAAACGGTCTAAATTCGCCTTAACATCCATCATATATTATATAAATGGGATTTTTCGATTATTTTTTTGCTGATAAAAAAGACGCTGACCAACCACTAATACAGTTTGGTAGATTTTCTGATGCGTACAAAGAAGAGCGTAAGTATGATGCATGGGATCAATCTTTACAGCTGTTTGAAAATAAGGAATATATAGAGTCGTACAAACATTTTTTTGAATACTTGAATGACGAAAGTGCAGCGAACTGCAAATATGAGGATCATCAAGATCACCTGACTTTTGAATTTTATCAAGGAAGTAAAAAAATAATTGGTCGAGCAAATCACAAAAGCTTCGTAGCTGAAGCAAAAATAGCGAAAACAAATGGGCTGCATATTGGGTTTTTGCGCCGACTCTTAGAGGACAATTATCAACTTAAATATTGTAGATACGCATTGGATGCTGAAAACTGCATTACAGCGGTTTTTTCTTCTAGTACAATTGATGGAAGTCCATATAAACTATACTATGCACTCAAGGAATTGGCAACCCATGCGGATAAAAAGGATGATATCCTGATCAGTGAGTTTGATATGCTGGAGCCGATAAACACGGGACATATCCGAAAGATAGAAGAGAACGAGATGAAAATCAAGTACGACTATCTGGTATATGAAATTGATAAAGCATTAGCAACTATAGATGCTACAAGGCTTAATATTAGCCACTATCCTGGTGCTGAGTCTTACATTTATCTAGATATGATATATCGGATCGACTATTTGATAAAACCTGAAGGTAATATCATGGAAATAATCGATAATGTTCATAATCTATATTTTCATAATAAGCTAAAGAGTCCTGAGCAGAAAAATCGTTTGATACGAAAAGAGCTAAAAAAAATTCGAGAGACTCCATACGACGTCTTCAAACATGAAATCTATGAAGTGAAGTCTACTTTTGGTATAAGTCAATCATCTGGTCTGACTAGAATACAAGAATTCATAGGAAGTGAGATTAAAAATATGGATTGGTATTATCAGAATGGGCATGATGAATTTGCGCTTTCGATTCCGTCATATATAGTAGGGTATAGTTTGTTTAACTATAGTATGCCTGCCCCAATGAGAGATTTGTTCAATTTGTATTATCAAATAATGCAACATAATTATTTCAAAATGCTTGGAATAAATGGGCAATATATATCCAAGTCAAAAATGGTAATTTCGAAAATTAAAAGAGAAATTAAAAACATAATCTCAGTACATGAAGATGAGTATCCAGAACTAGAAGCAAATTTTAAAATGTTGCATTTTCAAGATAATTGTCTATTTGCGAAGAGCTTCTTGCAAATGGTACAAATAATGAATTTTGAAAGGAAGGATCATCGGTAGAGAATAAAAAGATAGAGATAAAAGAATTAGAGTTAAAACATGGATACAAAGTCAATCATAGAACAATTTAAAAGCACAGTGATACAAATCGCTACTCCGTATAGTACGGGGACTGGTTTTTATTTGGCTGATTGTAACCTGATCGTTACGAATGAACATGTGATCAGAGATAATAAGTCTGTTGTAATCGATGGGGAAGGTTTAGAAAAACAGTTGGTAAAAGTCGTCTTTATAGATCAAAAGTTCGATTTAGCTTTTTTAGAAGTTCCTGCCAAACATACGATGCCGTCAATCTACCTTAGAGATACTTTAAAGCCACTTTTAGAAGGTGAAGAAGTAATAGCGGTAGGTCATCCTTTTGGACTAAAGTATACGGTTACAAAAGGTATAATCTCTAATACACTTCACGAAGTGTCTGGGATTAATTATATCCAACATGATGCTGCTCTTAATCCTGGAAATAGTGGAGGGCCCTTGATCTCAAAATTGGGTAGAATAGTAGGAGTCAATACATTCGTGGTGAAAAACGGAAATAGTATTGGTTTTTCATTACCTGCGAGATATTTAGAAGACGCAATAGAAGATTTTCAGCAAGGTGGTGGAATCGAAGGCGTAAGATGTACTTCATGTGCGCATATGGTTTTTGAAAATACAGTCAAAGGGAAATATTGTCCGCATTGTGGAACGCATATCACAATGATCTCACAAGTTGATATTTATGAGCCGACTGGAATCTCAAGATCCATAGAGGAGATGGTAGTTGGTATGGGATATGATATTGATTTATCGAGGATGGGGCCTAGTAATTGGACTGTAAAACGAGGAAGTGCAAAAATCAATATTGCATATCATGAAAAGTCAGGATTGATCACTGGAGATGCATATTTAGCTACTTTACCACTAGGGGAGGTATTGGACATGTATACTTTTCTTTTGCAAAAAAACTATGATCTAGAAGGCCTTACATTCAGTGTAAAAGGACAAGATATTATACTTTCCCTCCTCATATTTGACCAGTATATGGATAAGGATGTTGCAACACAATTATTTGACCACCTAATAGAATCTGCCGATCATTTTGATGATATTTTGGTAGATCAATTTGGTGCTGTTTGGGGTGTTGGGGATTGATGAGGTTACTAGATGTGTTCAACCCTATCTCCTGTCTTTCCCTCGAGGAGGGCAAGATGTTACTATCGTGCTTAATTGATTTGAAAGTGGACCCTAAAAAAATGTATTCGATGCTTTAGCTTCGTGTGCACTTAAATAAAATCTTTGAAGATATAACTGAAAAGATATTTGTAAAATTAGCAGAGCCATGACCAGAATATTCTCATTTTGAGGGAAATGACGTTCAGTTTTGAACGTCGATCACACAACTCTATTCGCAAGCAGACTAAATGAAGCTAGGGGGAGGAGGTCAACATCTAGTTTTCATTTAGTAATCATAACTTAGAATCTCTAACTATTAAAGTTTTTTTGCCCGACCCTGAAGGGAGAAAACTTTAATTGTATCATCAATAAATTTCATGTTTTAAGCAAGCACATTACTCAAACTACACTGCACTCTTTCTCCTTCTATTTCATCCAACGAAACCATTACAATTTCCCCTTCATTATATTCTACAGATTCTGGCATTGACACTTTGATATAATTATCTGTGAATCCGGTAACCATTCCTTCTTCTTTACTGTGTTCTATTAAGACAGGCTTTTCTTGTCCAATAAACTGTTCGTAGAATGCGCGCTTCTTTTTGCTTGATAAAATTCGGAGCATTTCATTTCTTCTTCTTCGTTCGCCCATGTCAACGGGTTCGCCCATCTCAGATGCTGGAGTGTTTGCTCTTTCTGAGTACGTGAAAACGTGAAAATAAGATACATCAAGATCTTTCAGATAGTTATACGTTTCTAAAAAGTCCTCTTCTGTCTCTCCAGGAAACCCAACAATGACATCGACGCCGATGCAACAATGTGGCATCACGGCTTTGATCTTACTTACTCGACTTGTATAGAGATTGCTAAGGTATCTACGGCTCATTAACCTGAGTATCTTATCTGACCCTGACTGTAGTGGGATATGAAAATGAGGAAGAAATCTCTTAGACTCCGCTACAAAATCAATTACTTCATCGGTACAAAGATTCGGTTCTATGCTAGAGATTCGATATCGTTCTATGTCCTCCACCTTATCCAATTCTTTGATCAGATCAATGAACATCGCTTCTTTCTTGGGCTTGGTCCCTTCGATTACTGCAGTTCCGTTTCCGAAATCACCAAGATTGACTCCTGTAAGTACAATTTCTTTGACGCCTGTGTCCGCTATTTTTTGTGCGTTTTTCACCACATTTTCGATCGTATCACTTCTCGACTTTCCTCTGGCTTGTGGGATGGTGCAGAATGTACATTTATAATCACATCCGTCCTGTACCTTGAGGAATGATCGTGTACGATCTCCAATGCTAAATGAATCGATAAATGTATTGGCTTCTGTTACTTCTCCTGCTTTGATCAATCCCTTTCCATGTGTATGTACAAGATCATCGATATAATTGAGAATATTGAATTTCTCTGCCGCTCCTAGTACCAGATCCACACCGGGAATTTCTGATATTTCCTTTGGTTTGAGCTGTGCGTAACATCCGATGATAATCACTTTGGCATCCGGACTGTGTTTCAGTGCACGACGCACTTCATATCTACATTTTTTATCAGCAAAGTCTGTAACAGAACATGTATTGATCACATATATATCAGCACCTTCATTAAAATCCACAGTCGAGTATCCTGCCTCTTCGAATTGACGACGGATGCTTGATGTCTCGGAGAAATTGAGTTTGCAGCCGAGGGTGTGGAATGATATGGTGCGTGGTGTTGCCATTGTAGATGTGATTGTTTTTTATTAAGATGGCAAATGTAAGGGAAATTTGGAAATCTTTAATGTCAAGTTTATATCGTTTTGTGAGAGCTTGATCTAAACCCCATATAACAAAAGTTATACACCCCCACAACCACCCAAGCGGTAGTTTTGAGTATTGATTCTTAAAACACCAACATTATGAAACATCTTATAATTTTAGTTTTTTCCTTGACATCTTTTCTTTCTTTCGGACAGTTCAATTGTATTGATGGCGAGGTCTGGTCCTGTAATGGGTTTGTAGATGATGCAAACATCTATGGAAACCTTGATTTTTCGGACAATTCTATTACTTCATACACTTGTGATGGCGCGACTATTGGGTTTAGTTTAGGTACTGGTCTAAATGATCTTTATGGACAAGATGATATTTATATTTTTAATTCCATTGGAGAGTCAGGAGCGCTCAATAGTATGACTGTTACTTTAACTATGGACGCGGATACTGACTTAGATATGATTGCCATCTCTCCGGATTGTAGTTATAACTGCTTTGCAAGTGATAGTTATACGTTTAGTGGAACTGGTGTTACAGAGACTTTTACCTTAGAATGGGAAGATGAACAAACCATCATCTTGATTGTGGAAGCCTATCATTTAGATGGAGGAGGAGATTACCAATTAAACTTCCAATACAACAACTTATATAACTTTTGTAGTTACTTCCCATATGAAGGAACACCGATCACATGTTCACCATCAAATCAATATAGTGGAAGCCTTTTTCCTGTTAATTGTATAACTAGTTTTCCGACTGACTGCCCTCCAGAAATAACATACCATGAAGGCGAGGGACCATATTTTGCTAATGAGCATGTGTACACATTCATTCCAGAAGCGAACGGTGGTGTCATCAATATTGATTTGTCGCTTTCCAGTGGTATGAAGGCATATCTTTATCACAAGTATTCTGTCGGTATTGATCTTACGCCTATCAATCTGATTGGTTTGGGCTCAAGTTTTATATCAGCTTCTTATACATTGAATGGATTTGATGAATTTTATCTGATTATTGATGGACCAGATCAAGGTGTCTATCCGTATTCATTCTCTGTTGATTTTCCTGGGTGCAGCCCTATCGATGAATGTGGAGATTGCTTTTCATATACTGAAATAGGCAATGGAAAATGCAAGATCGATAACTCACTAACTCCAACTTGTGGTAATGAAGAATGGACATACACTAGCTGGCCAAATGGAGGAAACAATACATCTTTTACGCTTAATAGTAATAATGAAGTGCAGTTTCCAATTGCTGGAGATTATTTAGTTTGCTACACACATTATTGTGATGATTTACCTACGTTAGCTTTGAATAATAATGAGTCGCAAATTGGTAAAACCTGCTGTATAGTAGTATCGATTGGAGAGTCTTGTTCTGAACCTCCAGTCGCTCACTTTACAGGATCTCCGAATGTACAGAATAGCACGGGGCATATCAATTTTTTCAATTCTAACTCATCCCTAAATGCTGATTCTTATTCATGGCATTGGGGCGATGGGAATACAAATACAACTTCTCAGACGAATATATCACATGATTATGCTATAGAACCGAACCCAGTAAATCTATGTATGGTAGCTTCTAATGAGTGTGGCATGTCTAAATATTGCATTTCCTATGATACTTATGGTGACGGCTTTTCTCAATTTGATTGTGGCTTGCCATTTAGTCCGTACAGTCCACCACCGATATATCCATTTGTCGATGGAAATACTGTTTCAATATCTGACCTTTCATTTGCTTGTGGAGCGCAAGAAATTACCTTTGATCCAGGTGATGGTTCTGGTGAATATGCTATAAGTTGCAATGGAGCTTCATATACTTATCCTGATGATGAACCATATATATGCTGTGTTAGAGTTAGATTTTCATGCTTTACTATTTGTTTCTGCTATACAGTAAGACCAGGCGGATTTGATTGTAATAATGATCCTTGGGTATTAGAGTGTAATACATCAGGAGATCTGACTTGGACAGACTCTACCAATCCTAATAATCATAATGGACTATCTACTTTATCTGACATAGTTGATAATCATAACGGATGTGTGAGTACTATCGATGGATGGGATGATGACAACACACTTGCCCCTAATGTACCTTTTGGAAGACGTGAAGTGATATATGAAATTATCAATCCTAGCGATAATCATCTAGGAGATATTACGATCGATCTTATAATGTTGCAATCCAATCAAGACCTTGATGTATTCGTTTATGGATCTTGTAATGGAAATGGTGACTTTAGTAATTGTGTAGCCTCAAGCACGCATAACAATATCGATCCAATAAATAAGAGAGATGCTGTATTGTTGACTGGCGTTCCTGCATTCGAGAAGTACTATGTAGTAGTCGACGGACAGTCCAATGCTCCAACAACAAATGAAGGTAATTTTCAAATATCATACACATGCGGATCTATCTGTAAAAAGGATGCTGAAGGAATTCAGTGCGGCCAAACGATCTCGGGATCTACTATAAATGAGACAAATGAGGCCAGTTATTATTGTAATTGTGAAAATGAAAGTGTTCTGGGACCTGGAGGGAACTTTGGACCAGAAAAGAAATATAGATTGGATATCCAACAGACTTCCAATGTGACCATCTCGCTAGACATCACCACTCCGAATGTGGATCTAGAATTATACTTGCTCAACGAATGTTCTTCTTCGTTTTGTAATACCAATAGTAGAAACAGTGTAAACGAATCTGAGATTATCCAAAAAACACTATCTGCTGGTACTTATTACATAGTTGTAGAAGGGTTCGCGGGAGATAAAGGGGATTTTCAACTTTCTGTATCTGGTTGTGAAATACAGCCTGTACCATCAAGTAATTGTGAATTGGTGTCTTCTTATAACTTCGAAAATTATAATGATGGAGACCTGATACCTACAGACGACAACAGTGGATTATGGGAATATGGAATTAATTATTCTGACGATCCAAATGATGATAGTCTGGATGCTACAATCGAAGAAAGTAGTAGTAAAAAAATGGTTTTGAATGCGGGAAATTATAGCTTTTCAGATGTTAGACTTAACTATGAAGATGCCAAAGAAGGAATTAGAAAGATAGAATGGGATCATACATTCCAATATGTTGATGGAGATTTATATGGTGGCACAGTGCAGTTATTTGAAGAGACACCATTACTTGATTTTTCACAGCAATTAGAGGTGAAGTATGGTTATGATAGTAATGGAAACTATGCAGAGTTATTTTACAAATCTTTTGGATTTGTGGGAGTACAGAGTACAAAATTAGCGAACATACTCACCATAGAAAACTACAACGGAACCAATGTGACGCCTTCATTCAAATTGGAATTTGCTTATGATCTAGATAATGGGCAGTTTACATTTTCTGTGGATAATCAGCCAATATATACAGGGTATTTTGCCTTTGAAACTTCATTTTTACTGGAAAACAGAGCAATAAATTTTTCTGTAGATGATAATCAAGACTACATGGAGATTGATAATATTCGAGTTTCCACTTGTGAAGATTGCTCTGTTATTTACGATGATGATTGTGATAATATTTTCCTCACAGGACTAGATGAAGGGAACAATGGCAATATATCAGTGACTTTGGATCAATCTGGAATATCTGAGAGTTCGATTCAAGGATATCAAGTGATCGACGAAGTCTCTGGGGATATTACTGATCTAAATTCACTTGACTATAGCGGATGTATCCCAGGACGATCGTATAAGTTCTGTATCTTATATCTTGATGAAGATGAGTGCCTAAAAGCTTGCTGTTATAGAATAACGATACCTCTAAACTGCCAATATTGGTTGCCATACTATTCAGGGAATGATGACAACATATCATATACATATCAATCCGACAACTTACCTTCAGGATATGATGTACAACAGTGGTTTGTAGATGGAACATTTGCAGGAGGAAGCAACTCAATATCCCAATCTTATAGTGGTGCGCAATCTTCTTTTGTTTGCTGTGTGATCTATGATCCATTTGCAAAGCAATATACTATTTGTTGTAGAAAAGTATGTGCAGAGATAGCGACGGATTGCAATAATGTAACAGTAAGCTATGATCCTACATCTGAAACATATGAACTTGGAGTTACCGGGGCAGCCGAAGTCCTTAGTTGGAACATTGATATCCCTTCCAATTTGCCAAATAATGGAGAGATAACGGACCCTACTTTGTTCAAGCCTTCGGATTTTGGAATTTCACCTGGACAAACTATCCTAGTAAGTGTAAAGTATATAGACAATACAGGATGTGTCAAAGTTTGTTGTAAAGAAATAGAAATACCAATACCCCAGGATGCTGTTATTATCGATATCGAAGAAGTTTGTGGAGCTGTTGGGAGTATAGTCACTATTCCTGTGAAGCTATATAATTTTGAGAATATAGGGAGTGTTGGCTTTGAGATTATTTCTGGTGACCCTTCGAAAGTAAGGCTTGAAAGTATAGTGAATGTAGCAAACGAATTCTCTTCTCTTGCATACAATGCCGTTAATAATAAGATTATTCTGGGATGGGATGATCCTCAAGGGGTTACGAAATCAGTAACTAATGGAACGAGAATGTTTGATATTGAAGTAACAATACTTACAGATTTTAGTAGTGCTGTGATTGTATTTGGTAGTCAAGTGGAAGTTTTGGGTACTAACTTGATAGATGCCTCAGTGATCCAAGGATCAATCTGTGTGGATGAAGCTATTTCAATTAGTGGAATCATCAGAAATGAAAGTAATGAGCGGATGGAAGAATTTGATGTGCGACTCTACGATGATAATTTCGCAGCTACAGTAACGAATCAAAATGGGGAATACTTGTTTAATAATGTTGCCGGTCAGACTGTTGAGGTGGAGGCATACAATAATGATAATATTAAACAAGGTGTTACCAATGCTGATGTAGCACTTATAAGAAGACACTTCTTACAAATCAGTAACTTAGACACGGATTATAAAATGCTGGCTGGTGATATAAATAAGAATGGGAGCATTACCAATGCCGATGTAGCATTAGCTAGGAGAATATTCTTAGAAGTAATTACGGATGAAATCCCAAATAATACATCATGGAGATTTGTGCCAGAATCAGCAGATATATCAGTAAATCCACTTGATATTAATCTTGAAGACCGGATTATTCTTAGTGGAATTTCAGGACCTACTAATGATGCTAATTTCGTAGCTGTTAAAATTGGCGATGTTAATAATAGTGTGAATATTAAGCATAATCAGGTGGCATCAAGTAGAGCGGCCTCTCTGATGTTTATTATTGATGATATAAGTGTAGTACAAGGTTCTACGATTTCGATTCCCCTTAGAGTGACAGATTTTGATAATATAGCACTCTTTGGTTTCGAAATGTCTTGGGACAATACAATGTTAAATTTGACCGATATCCAACCCATAAACCTCGAAGGATTTTCGTCTCAGAATTATAATATTCAAGATGGAAAAGTCATCCTTGGCTGGGATGAACCTAATGGCTCAGCGATAGACTTTGCAGATGGTCCGATTCTTAATTTTACTTTCGAAGTTGGTGATATGAGTATGGGAACTACATCATTAAATTTTACTGCCGCGGAGATATTGGATGCAGATTTTGCTGAGGTAGAGCATGTGTTTGATAGCGGAGATATTGTAATAGAGACGACTGGTTTTGAGGAGGTGGAGGACATAGGAGTTAGGGTTTGGCCTAATCCGTTTTCTCAAAATGTAAGCATAGAATTGGGAAATATAAAATATGGACTATTTCAATTATCAGTCACTTCAATTGATGGTAAGATTATCTGGTCGGGAGATCAGTCAAATTTTCAAGATGGAAAGTTGATTCTAGGGAATGAAGAAATTCCTTTGCCTGGAGTTTATATGGTGACAGTTATAAGCGGTAAATATATATATTCTTATAAAATTGTAAAGATATAAGTATTCGAATAGGAGTAAATAGGTGAAGTCAAATGATAATTGTCAAACTTATAAGTTTCAACATAAAATATTATCAAATTTTAATTTTTTAATTTAAATTAAAGGCCATGAATAATTTTGTAATTACATTTTTTTGTTTCTTTTTGACCATTTCGACAGTTTACAGTCAAGGTAATTTTATTGATAAGAATAAAATAAAACCAGAAATAGCCTCTATTGATAATATTGAGGTATTATTAGATTCAAAAAATGTTGAAGCAAATAAAATTGCAATGACGAATGCACTTCAAAAAAGTATGTTTGCCGAAAATTTAGTTATTGGGCTGGCTCAGGTAATCGTAGTCAAGGCTCAAGAAGAAATTATTTCATCTTTTATGGAAAAATTTGGTGATGAAATTAAAGATCTTGAGAGTACTAAAGTAACTAAATTAATACCAAATATTGAAAGCACATTTAACCTAATAAAATTCGATATTGCTAATTATAAAAATCATTTAGGAACAATTCAGGGTGCTGCACTGAGTGATTTTAAAAATATTGAAAACACACTACCTGTTTTTATCGATTCGACTAATCTTATCAATGAAAATAAAGAAAGCTTAAAACTGGCCCTTAAGGCATCCATTAAACTTATTAATAATGAATCAATAAATGAGGTGATTTGCTTTTTAGATAGTGATTTGTGTGAAATATTAATGGAGAGCGGATTTAATGAGCCATCAATAGTTTATATTAATAATAGTATAAACTCAATATTCGAGGGTAATCCTATTACGCTTGAAGACAAGAGAAGATATTATTCATTATTTTTTCAACTTGTAAGAAAGACGAACATATATACTAAAGAAACAAAATTAATAGATTTTATGGAATGCTTAACTTCTGGCTTTTTTGAAATCAGAAGTAACAGAATTCAATATGGAACCTCAAAGGTTCTACAAGGCCTTTATGGTTACCTTGATATTAATAGCAAAGATGGTAAAGACCTAAAAGGGTTTCAAACTGCTTTAAAGAAGCTTTCTTTTCTTGCAAATTTATCATCAGTTACTTCTGGAGATGAGATGTATTCATTGATAAAAAATACAGCTTTACCAACAGGAAGCTACAAACTCAAACGTACTTCGGGGTCTCATTCTATGTTTCTAAACTCATATTTAGGACTGAAAGGGGGATACGAGCATTATACTAATAACTCTGCAGTAGAAAATTCAGGTGTTTTTGGGATGTCTGCTCCTGTTGGACCAAGTTGGACATATAATGAATGGCTTGGGGTATTTATTCCTTTGGTGGATGTAGGAAACTATCTTACTTATACTGCTAATGATGAAGTTGAAGACTTCCCAGATTTTGATGTAGGAAATATATTTAATCCAGGAATTTTTATCGAATTTAAGCCATGGGATTTCCCAATATCCATTTTAACTGGTGGTAAGTATGGACCTTTTCAGAGATCAGTAGCTAATGAGAATAATAAGGTTCGATCTTTTACAGCAGAAATTAATGTTTCAATTGATTTACCTCTTTATCTAATTTATAATTAATTATTTAACATGAAAAAAGATTACATATACTTATCTATTATAGCGTTATTAATTGGAATTATAATTTATTTATATTCCAGTCGTGTTCCACTAAGCTTTTTTACAGACTCGATTCGCTCAAGTAAAAGCGAAGGTTCATTTGTATCGCCAACAAAGGCAAATTGGGAAGATTTATCATTAGATACCTCATCTCTGACGGGAACTCTTGGTACGTTAATAAATGCGGAAGAGGCAGCATCTATTAAAGATTATAAATCTTTGGATGAAGAAGAAATAAGAGATTTAATAAGTTCTACTTTTGCTTATAAAAGAGATGTGATAAAGAGTCTGTTTTCCATAAACAAAGCTATTGCTGCGGAGGCAATTGATACTGATACAATTTCAGTAAAGGTGGGAAAAAAATACATTGACTTGAGTTTAAAAGCAAGGGAAAACAATGGAATTCAGCCAGTAAGTAAAACTGCTACAAAGACAGTAAAAGATACAACGAGAGCAATTTATTTCACATTACCTAAGCTTATGGCAGCAATACTGAAGAATAGTGGATCGGATATTTTTAGAATTGAAGATACAACTTTTATGAAAACAGCCATGTACGTTTATTTTGGTAAATATTCACCTGATAGTGAGAGCCCAAATCAATCGATGGCAATTCTTCAATTAGTAGATAAAGATAATAAGGCGATAGAAAATCAAATTTTTAATTTTGGAAAGCTTTGTCCTCGTAAATGCCCTGAAGGTGAACTTCTAACAAATTGAAAATAATTATTAACATTGGATGATCCCCTTTTTACGTATTATATCCCAAGAGAAGTATACATATACATTAATCTTTTAAGCTTTATAATTTCAATTGTACTTTTAATAAAGTCGAAAGAAAAAAAGATCGCAATCTTTTCAATATTCTTATTTATAGTTCTACTTACTGAGGTGTTTATTGGAACATTTTTCAGTATTACTTTTGGAAATAATTGGCCTGTGTACAATGTGTATTCGGTTGTATGTCAAGCATTTTATATTTATTTTTTCTCCAATTTTCTAAGAGGAGAGTCAAAGAGAGTAAATGTAGACTTACATTTACTAGGCGGCTTTTGGATGATATTTTGTATTATGACTCTAGTTATCGAAGACCTTACAAAAAGGATAATTATAATTAACTACTTATTCGGTTATTTAGTTATTTTCTGTTTCGTTTTTTTTGTCCTAAAAAAGATAATTAAGAAAAGATTGAAAGCAATAAATGTCCCAGAATTTTATCTTTCTATTGGGGTAATGGTGTTTTTCGCATGTAGTTTCCCTATAATTGTTTTTTTAAATACTCTAATAGCGAACCCTAATGCATCGTCAGCATATAGTGAGATATTAGAAGTTGGTAATATTTTCCTTAGCTTGGGATATTTATCTATGATCATATGCAGTCTGAAGGAGAATATTTATACTATATCATATTAGCCTCGTTTTTAATGCCGTTGGCATTATCTGCAGGTTTAATATGGTTTTTCGTGTCCTACCAAAAACGTAAAACGGAATATCAAATCTCCCTAAAAGACGAAGAACTAAAACAACAAGCACTAATCATAGAAAAGCAAAACGCCCTCACCACAGAACGCACCCGCATCGCCTCAGAAATGCACGACGACCTAGGCGGCGGCCTCACAACAATCAAATTCTTATCTCAAAAAATACTTCGGAAAACAACAGATGAACCCACCAAAAAACAAGTCAAAAAAATAGTAAACCAATCAGAAACTCTGGTTAATAATATGAGTGAAATCATTTGGGCTATGAATGCTGGATTTGATACGTTGAGCAGTCTGATATCCTATAGTCGAAGATATGCGCATACGTTTTTGGAAGATCATGGAATAGATCTCAAATTTCGGGTAGATGGAAAAACGACCAATATCAAACTAACTGGTACGGAGCGAAGAAATATATTTCTTGTGATCAAGGAGGTGCTTCACAATACGGTAAAGCACTCTCAAGCCACACTACTAGAAATTGATTTTTCTTTAGATGAAGAGGGGATGGCAATTGCAATCAAAGACAATGGAAGGGGCATTACGACAGAAGATATTCTCGGTAATGGGCTTAGTAATATGAAAGCCCGAATGGAAAAAATTGGCGGTACTTATTCTCATAAAAATGAGTCAGGGCTAAGAACCATAATAACTTTTCCATTCCGAACTTTCTAAGTTAATTGAGGATACAGGGGTTTATAATTATAGATTTTAATCATTTTGATATCTTCATATAAATAACATTATACATTGGATCTCTGTAAAATGATATTGACTCCCTTGAGATGCCTGCATTTTGTGCAAGTGACATCATACCATCTTCATTCCTATAAATAAGCTCCCAATCCATGAATATATCCATGAAAGCTCTTTCTGTAATTCCTTTAGCAAAGTTGGGAACAAGTAATGAACCACCTACTTTTACACATGCGTATAGTTTTTGTATGAGTTTCGAGGCTAACTTATCATTTAGATAATCAAATAGGCCTGCGGAATAGACAAAATCAAAGCTTTGATTTTTTAATCCATTCTTTATTATATAAGTAATTGACTCATCAAGAATATGTAGAAATGGAGCATCATAAGAGGACCGAGCTTCATTATTAGATTCATTATCTTGATCCAAAGCTATAAATTTATTGAATATTTGATTTCTATCTTTTACATAACCTAGCTCTCTGATATGGCCTGATGCCACAGATAATACATCTATTTTAGCTTTCTTCTCATCGTGAATATTTTGGAATATTTCACTTAGATGTTTGGCTCTCCACCTTACGGATGCGCATGATGTGGAATTCATTAGAACATTGTGAAGTTCTCTTCCAAAATATGTTGATGTCTTATTGTTTCCTTTGAGTCTATAAAAATAATCAATCATATCAGCATCTCCAGAATAACCTCTTGGTTTTGAAAGTGAATGCGCTACTGTGGCTTCCTGTTTAAGATATTCTATAATGGGATGATTAAGACAAAATTGTTTTAATTCTGACCCAAACACTTCGGACTGACCGCTATTGTAAATACTTTTGATACCTTCTATCAGGTTTCTGGCACCATCATAAATTCTATTTTCTTCGAAAAGTTTATAAGATCTATCCAATATACTTTTTGTTTGAAAGATGATAGTGGATGGTTTCTTGAGTACCTCTGTTGTGTTCATTTCAATAATGTTTAGATGTTTATAATGTTATTGGTGTAAAATTAGGTTTGAACATAGAAGTGCTTCGTATAACTTTTGTTAGGTTTCTTTAGTTGACATGGTGGTTTTTTTGTCATATAAACTAATTTAAAATAGACTATCTATAATGCGCTAAGTCAAGAGAATTGAATAGCAGACTGACTCTAACTAAAGTTATATATACCCGTTTTCATTTCCTGCTCATCTTGTGTCTGTTCTAAAATTTAATAAATATGACAGATATGACTAGCTTTGTTTTACTGAAAACCATTAATCCAATTCAAAATCTCGAATCCATGGTAACTCCTATCAAAATAGCGATTATAGAAGACCTAAAAGATGTAGCACTCGAATTGCAAGAACTATTCAATGAAGAAGAAGATCTTATTTGTAAACAAGTGTATCACTCCGCAGAGGACGCGATTACCTTCTTGCCAAAGTTTCCAGCAGATGTAGTGATAGTAGATATTGGCCTTCCGGGAGCAAGTGGGGTAGAGGCTATTGTTGCTATTCGTGAATTAATGCCGAATGCACAGTTCTGCATGTTTACCGTATTCGAGGATGATGATAAGATCTTTAAAAGCCTGAAAGCCGGAGCAAAAGGATATATCCTTAAAAATTCCTCTCCATATAAAATTCTTTCCTCTGCAAGAGAGTTGTTTAATGGAGGATCACCTATGAACCCAGAAATTGCGCGAAAAGTTATAGATGCATTCACCGCACCAAAAGACGGACCTTCCAAAGCCACCAATCTTCCTCTTACCAAGAGAGAATATGAATTACTAGAACTTTTATCTCAAGGATTACTCTATAAAGAAATTGGTTCAGAACTGGGCATCACAACTGGAACAGTCAAACAACACATACATAAAATCTATGACAAATTGCAAGTGAATAATCGAACTGAAGCAATCAATAGATATTTGAATAGGTAAGCTTTACACCTTCGATTTATTAAACAACACACTGTTTGAATTATTCGATGACAAGAGGGCAGCGGTAATAACAATCGCCCCAATATAATATGACACAAGAACAAAGGATAGAAGCCCAATTGGTAAAAGAATGAATTTGACTAAGTTGCTACTTACGGCTATGATACTATTAACATGAATAGTATTTTCGATGCCACAATCTGCGCAGCGAAAGCGAATATTCTCTCCTCGTTTTTCTTCTAAGTCCCTTCTTAAAAGTACGCCTTTTGATGATATTTTATTTTCTTTTTGGCAAGATTTACATTCAGCGGTTAATCTCATAATTGGGTAGTATTTTAATAGCTAAATATTTATAATTCAATCGTATGAATATTTCCTTGGGCCACCGACCGAAAGCCAAATCTTCCATCTAGCTCATCAGCAAGATACTCTTGCTCATATTGTCCAGGCGTCGGAATCAAGATCGCTCCTTTGTCAAGAGCCACAAGATCCATTATACTAGAATATCCAGCACGACAAATGATTTGCTTTGACCGATTAATGATATCATTTATATTATGACTAGTGAGGAGATTATGTATAGAAATATTGTTTTTGTCGTTGGTTAGTTTTACTGCTTTTTCGGTGCCACGAACTAGTACTATTTTCTTTTCAGTGAGAAGGACGCATTTCTCTAGTAATTTTTCTTCTAAATAGGTTCGTTGTGGTTCCGGCCCAGAAAGGATAATGGACAAGTCAATGTCTTCGATCACATCCTCTTTCACCAATCTAGATTGTACACCTATGAAGTGCTTTTGTATTTTCAAATTGCCATTTACCATCTTTCTGGCAAGGGATAGACCTCCTGGATTATCTGGAATCCAACATTCATCATATTTATTGATAAAGTAATGGTGAAGTCTATTTGCAACAGATGAAATTATTTTATTCTGATGCGGAATATTTAGTTGGTGTGTGATATATACATTACTAGTTTTATGTGATCTGAAACCAAGCCTATTGTCACTGATCAAGATGTCGGCATTCCACGAATCTGTCAATTTTTCAGCTGTTGATTTTTCTTGATTTATTGCTTGCAATATTTTTGGACCTTGAGCAGCCATATTGATTATCATCGACTGATACTTATAATTTATATCATAGGCAGGCAATTCAAAAGAGTCCAATTTAGGAAACTCTTTTCTCAATAGTGAAAGTGCCTCACCATCTGAAGCAATAGACACTTCGTTTCCTTGATCGATGAGCTGATTGATAATAGGTACACACCTACTTGCATGACCTAGTCCCCAGCAGAGAGGTGCTATGATTATACGTTTGTTAGTAATTGTGGGTATCATGCTTGCAGATTTAAAATCATTATGTGCATTTGATTCCATTCTGCAATAAGTCGTTTGTATTCAGTTTTTCCTCGTTCAGTAATAGAGTAATACTTTCTTGATTTTCCAAGTTGAGATTTCTTCCAACTAGATCTGAGCAATTGACTATTTTTTAGAGATTTTAATAATGGATATAGTGTTCCTTCTTTCATCAAGATCTCACTTTTAGATAGAGTTTTTATTTTTTCTATAATGTCATACCCATAGGTTTCATCTTTATAAATAATACCTAATACAAGAATTTTAAAGATTGCAGATTTTGTGGTTTTGGTGGTTGACATACCACAAGATACAAATTATTTAAGTACCTAGATATGCTAGGTAAATAGTGGTGTGAGTTGACATACATAGGAAATCTATGTATCGGGATCTCGGACCGTTAGGGTAGTTGTATTGGATTAAAAAACAGATGCCTTCGGAATGAATTGATGGCAGAGGATTAAAGTTTAAATCCTATTTTAAAAGCCTCATTTAGCATTTCCCAATCTAGTGTGCCGTTATTTGCCTTAAGGTGTTCTAGAATCACGATCGAAGTTTCTATTCGTTTGTCGATAGATTTATACGAATTGACTTTGAATAATAGACTTCTTATTTTTCCAGGAGTAAGCTTATGAAATAGAACCTTGCCTTCTATATCTTGATTGAGAAGTTCTTCCATTTCTGGGGCCATGGGAACACCATATTTACTCTTGTCTTCTTCGATCACTACATCAACTTTGTCTCCCACATTGAGGTTGCCCTCTTTCATGGTCTTCTTATTGAGTTTGATATACTTGATGTTGCCACCTTTTGATAAGAAAGCATTATGTACAGGAATCCCACCATTGTAACTTACTATAATTCGCTTAATCTTAGAATCCGCATATGACTTATATATACCTACAGGTACTTTTACATGATACGGATATAGCGAATCCTCGAACTTGTCTAAAGTAGTCTGAAATGTAGTTTTCATAATTGATAATTTTCAGATATAGGAATGGGAAATACGTGTTTTTTCGTTTTTAAGCTATATGTCAAAGAGACTGTCAACGTCATGAAACAAATCAACAAATCAAACAATTATAACTTCTCCTCATGATCGTATTCAATATGGTTCCTATATCCTGCGAATGGAATTTTTAGAAGACTACCCACATTTTGAGTTTCTGCGGCGTCCATATAAGTATCTACCCCATATTTCAGCTTTGAATTATCCACTTTTATATAGGTGCCAAATATTCTATCCCAAAAGGAAAATATATTCCCGTAATTAGTATCGGAATACGGTTGGCGATAGTGATGATGAACTCTATGCATATTAGGCGTGCAGATAATAAATGAGAGTGGATTATCGAGCCATTCTGGTATTTTCACATTGCTATGGTTGAATTGGGTTAGGACAACAGATAAAGCTTGGTATAAAAATACCAACCACATCGGAGCACCAACTATTAATATTGCAATAGTAGTGAAGGCAAACCTAACAACTGATTCGCCGGGATGATGACGATTTGCTGTTGTTGTATCTACATGTTGATCCGTATGGTGGATAAGGTGAAATTGCCAAATCCATTTCACGTGATGGGCGGTCCAATGTGGCAGCCATGCACCAACAAGATCTAAAGCCAGAAGACCAACTATAAGATGATAGTAGACATTGGTACTAGTCATTTGGAGTAAACCTATGCCATTTGCTACAACCCAATCACTAGCTCCAACTAATATGAAGGCCATGAGGAAGTTAACTAAAATAGTAGTCAAGGTAAAGAATAAGTTTAGCCCTGAATGCTTCCATTTATTATAACTATTGGTAAATAAAGGCAATGCATTTTCTATTAGAAAGAATATTGTGAGTCCTCCAACAAGAATTGCAGATCTATGTCCAGAGGTTATGTTCGAAAAATATTCAATGAGTGCTTCCATCTAAATTTGATTGTACTGAAACCTTGTTTTGCGTAGTGCTATACATTTAGTTCTTAAATCTCGTCAATATAATAAGAAATTAGAGCTGATTTTGAAATTGTTCTTACTATCTTTTTAACCTTCATGTATTTACCTTTGTTTCTTTTTCAAAGGGGCGTGGCGATTTAGCGATTCAAAGTATTTACAAAATCAGCAAATTGGGCAGATTAATATTTATCAAATAAGATAATAGTGAGAACGTATTTCAAAGAAAAAATGAATAGAATAGTAGTCTTATTTCAGTGTTTTTGTACTGATTTTGGACATTGAGGAATCATTGGCAACATTTATGCATTTGTTAACACACATGCTATGCAATCATACGTCATATATACAATCAACGAATTAAGTCTATGAACAAATTAATATTAATATTACTCGTATCAGTTTTTAGTATCGGTATTGGAAATACCCAATCTATCGATGAAGAAATTGAATTCAAATATATCAAAGCAAAATATCTGCTCGATACGGAAAGATATGAAGACGCAATAAAGGCTTTTACAAGTATTATAAAGCAAGACTCTAAATATAACGATGTGCTTATCCAAAGAGCCAAAGCAAAATATGCAATGGCTGCCTATAAAGGAACAAAGAAGGATGTACTGTTATTTGCAGTAAGCAGTGGTATGAATGCAGAGGCTTTAATGCTACTTGGTAAAGCCGACTATCAATTGGGAAATTCTGATGCAATGTTAGATGATGATCCACATATATTTGAATTTCTAGGTAATCTATATGAAGAAGAGGACAATATAGATAAAGCTTGTGTAGCGTGGAGGAAAGCTTCAAAAATGGGATCTTCGAAAGCGAGAATAAGTGCTAAGAAGGCTTGTGGAGACGTAGTGGATAAAACGAAGTCAAAGGTTAAAAAGAAAAAAAGTAAAATGGATGGATCTTCGCTTCCAACAACGAATAAGGTAGAGAAGCCAACAAGTGAAGACAAGGTTGAAGAGGTAGAAGAAAAGGAAGATACTCGAACTGAGCAACAAAAGAGAAGAGACGCAGATGATTCAATTAGTAACCCTAAAAAGGATACTTCTAAGTCAGAAGACAATAAAGATAATGAGCCCAATGAGGACCCAGATGGATCGGATCCAGAAGAGACAGACGCGGATGAAGATGAGACAATAGATGATGACGGAAATATGCCGGGAGAGGATAACACTCCAAATAAATTAGAAATTGATGAAGATCTCACACTTATAATAAAAGGTCAAGGACTCGGAAGAAGAAAAGTATTGGATCAGCCTAATATTCTAATCCTTTCTGATCAAGATGGAACAGTATCGATTGATATATGTGTAAACAAGAGAGGAAAGGTAGAAAGCGCAGAATTTAATTCTAAATTATCTACAATTGCTAAAAAGAGTCTTGTTTCATTAGCCATTAGAAAATCAAAGGATTTTTGGTTCGAAAAGAATGATTTTAAAGAACAATGTGGTGTAATTATGTTTAAGATTAAAGGGAGTTAATACCACTATACAAAAAAATAAGGAAAGCATCATTTAGTCATTCTGAATGATGCTTTTTTGTTCTAATCAGTTTCTTCTTTTCGGAACGCCAGACAATAACCCTCAGGATTTCAAGCTTAAATTTTTGACTTAAATTTTTGATTAATTTAGATGCTGGTCCGACTTCTCTGAAGTCGCCTTAGATTTAAATTTGGATTTTCTAACATAGTAGGACTTCTCTGAAGTCCTTTGGTTATTTTCATTTCATTTTGTTAGAGAGCCAAGCAAATAGTCTTTTTTTTATAGAAAATTTTGGTTTTACAACGGAACAGAAAGTGACAATAATGGTATTCCAATAATATTTAAATCTCCAATTCCTGTTGGTCTGGATAGGCCCACATCAAATACAATATTTCCTCTTGTGATAATTCTAATACCAAAATTGAACAAGCCCTCAAAACTAGAATCGACAAATGATTCAGCTAGAATACTGATCTTTTTACTTAGTGGGAGTGTAAATCCAAATTGATAAATCATTGGAGTGTCAGAGCTGCCATTGGCAGCATATGCAATACCTAATCCAGTGGTAAAATTTTTAGTTGCCGAACCTAATGTTGTATTCGCATAAGCTAGTCCTCCAAAATTTAATTCATCATTAGAAGTGACAATAAATAAACTAGTCCCTACTCCAACATAGACATTCTTATGTAACGGAATACTCAGTTTTGGATTTACAAATACGACAGGAAAGCTACCGTTGATAATACTTACCGCTTCGAATCCAGTTGTTATTGAAAAATTATCTGATATTCCAAATGAAAATGTGTTAGCGAATACATCAAAGTTCGTAAAGTATTTATTACCCGCTCCGATGGGTCTTGCAGTAGGGGATAAAATGTATTGACTTTGGTATTTTTCTTTATTCCATCCGCCGTCTTCGTCATTCTCCGGTTTATCAAGCCCATTGTAGCTTTTGATTTCTGTCCTAGCAAATGCTATCCTACCGAACTGTTCATTCTGTATAATTATGGAATCCTGTCCGAGTTTCAAGAGTTCTCCTACAAGAGTATTGCCATTCTTAAGTTTGATTTTTAGAATTTCAATTTTTGAGGTGTCAGATTTTTCAGTTTTATCTATTCTTCTTTTTTTCTGAGCATCAACGTTTACAGTGAAACAAAAGCAGAATAGAATTGTAAGAAAAATACAGTGTGCTAGTTTCATGTTATTGGTTTTAGCTGATAAGACTTTTATTTCTGTGTTTAGTTTTATATTATTCTTTCAACTTTCTTCTTAAGATCTTACCCACATTACTTTTAGGTAATTCATCATGGAATTCAACGACTTTAGGTACTTTATATCCAGTCATATTTTCTCTACAAAAATCAATAACTTCTTTTTCGGTAAGTGATTTGTCACTCTTTACTATACACACTCTTACAACTTCTCCAGATTTCGCATCTTCTTTTCCAACCGCTGCACATTCTAGTACTTTTGGGTGAGAGCAGATCACGTCTTCGATCTCATTAGGATATACATTAAATCCTGATACGAGTATCATATCCTTCTTACGATCTACGATTCTGAAGTATCCATCTGGCTCCATTAATCCTATATCTCCAGTGTTTAGCCAACCGTCTTTTATGGCATTTTCTGTTTCTTGAAATTTATTGTAGTAGCCTAACATTACTTGTGGGCCTTGGATTTGGATTTCTCCAATCTCACCAGCAGGAAGCGGATTGCCTTCTTCATCTACTATTCTTAAATTGGTAGAAGGCATAGGTAGTCCAATGCTACCTAAACGTGCTGATCCATCTATCGGATTCACTGTGGCTACTGGAGAAGACTCCGTCATTCCATATCCTTCAGAGAGCGTATTACCCGTAATGGCTTTCCATTTCTGTGCTACGGCGGTTTGTACAGCCATTCCTCCACCTACAGTAATCTTAAGTGAAGAAAAATCTAATTTCTGGAATTCCTCATTATTAGTTAAGGCATTGAATAGTGTATTAACTGCAGTAAGAATTGTGATTTTATTTTTTCTAAATTCATTTATGAACTTAGGCAAATCTCTAGGATTTGTGACCAAGACATTCTTTGCTCCATAGCTGACCATTACCATGCAATTTACCGTAAAGGCAAAAATATGATAAAGCGGTAGAGGAGTGAGGACGACCTCTTTTCCTTCTTCCATTTCATTTCCTAGCCAAGCTTTTATCTGAAGCATATTAGCGATTAGGTTTCTGTTGGTCAGCATTGCTCCTTTTGCAACTCCTGTGGTACCTCCAGTATATTGATGCACTATAACATCATCCGCACAGTTATCGAATTCTTTGATTTTAAATTTCTTTCCAGTCTTGAGAGCTTCGGAAAACGTAACAGTATTGGGTAGGTTATATTTGGGAACCATCCTTTTTACTTTCTTGACCATAAAGTCCACGAGACTTCCTTTGATAGAACCCAGCATCTCTCCTATTGAAGTAAGAATGATTGTGTCTATCTGAGTTTCTGGTAATACTTTCTCAAGGTTTGCGGCAAAGTTATCAGCAATTACTATTGCCTTTACATCACTATCTGTGAATTGATGTTTCATCTCACGAGGAGTATACAGTGGATTAGTATTTACGACGGTCAATCCAGCTTTTAGACATCCAAATAGCACAACAGGAAACTGCAGTAAATTAGGCATCATCAAAGCTATCTTGTCTTTGGGCTGCAGTCCACGACTATGGAGATATGCACCAAATTGCGTAGATAGTTGATCCACCTCACTATAAGTAAGCGTTTTACCCATGCACTCATATGCCGGAAGTTCAGCATATTTTTGAAATGACTCTGTCAAGAAGTCGACCATACATTCGTATTGATCAATATCTATATTGGCAGGTATTCCAGCGGGATATTGGCTTAGCCACGGTTTATTTTCCATAATATGTAATATTTAAAGTTCAATAATAAAGAAAAAAAATGAAAAACTAGTCCCCAGTCTTTAAGCACATAAACAACAACGAGTATATGCTAGGCTTCGAGTGTTTTATTACAAAACGAATGTCTTCTGCTGAGACCATCTGTTACGCCATCTTTCTCATATCGGTATTTACACTTAAAGTGACCTAAAAACAGAATTTACACAAAAAATGCATCAGAAAATTAATTCCGACGCACTTTAGCTTTGTTATTCAAAAATGGAGGCTATCCTCTTCTTCGAGCTTCTATTCTTTCCATTTCTAGTTGTTCTTCTTTGTCTACTCTTGCCTGATTCTCTTTGTCAAGATTCATTTGCTCTCCCATCTGCTGAGAAGCTATGAATGACGCCGTCATATCAGTCAGCATATTAGATGCTGCCGAAGGATTATTTGGGAGTAATATCAAGTTACTATTAGTAGATTCTCCTACAGCTTGCAATGTGTCATAATGCTGCGTAATTACGATTAAGGCAGATGCTTCTTGAGAGTTGATGCCTACTTTATTCAGTATTTCTACAGAATCTTCAAGACCTTTTGCGATCTCTCTTCTCTGGTCTGCGATACCTTGACCTTGTAATCTTTTACTTTCAGCTTCGGCTTTTGCCTTTGCTACGATTCTTATTCTTTCCGCCTCACCTTCATATTCTGCTGCGATTTTTAATCTCTCGGCAGTGTTGATTCGGTTCATGGCAACTTTCACTTCTACATCAGGATCAATGTCTGTTACCAAAGCTTTTACGATTCCATATCCATATTCGTTCATCGCTTCTCCGAGCTCTCTACGTACGGCATTGGCGATATCATCCTTTTTGACGAATACATCATCCAATTTCATCTTAGGTACTTCCGCTCTGATTGTATCGAATACATATGAAGTAATCTGATCATGTGGATTTTCTAATTTATAGAATGCGTCATAAACGGAATCCGCCAATATTTTGAATTGAACAGATACTTTCATTTTTACAAATACATCATCATACGTCTTGGTTTCTACCATTACGTCTAATTGTTGAATTTTGAGATTAATCTTACCAGCTACCTTATCTAGTATTGGAAATTTAAAGTGAAGACCTGGTTTTTTCAACGAATTAAATTTACCAAACCTTTCTAATATAGCTATAGTCTGTTGTTTAACTATAAAAAAAGAGGATATAATAATAAGTAAAAAGGGTACGGCAAGAATTCCTAATAGTGGGTTCATAGTTTAGATTGATTGATTCAAATTCAATATAAACCCATTATTTTAAATTGGCGGTGTATATCGTCGAAATGATATAAAAATACGATAAAAGTATAGTTTTAAGAAACCAACTTATTTACATTTTCTGATTAAATCTGTTTTAATAGTATCTGTGGAATTAATACATGCCTTGGATTATTTATTTATGCGACTTTTAGTAGAGTGATAACTTAAATCATCATTTTACTGCGAGTTTAATAATGGATATGCGAGTTTGTTTTTTTTAATATTGAATGTGAATTATTATTTTATAAAAGGCAGTAAGAGACAATGATTAAGTGGTTTTTTGATACTTATGTAAAGTATTAATCATAAAAACATGGAAAAAGGTGCTGTTATTCTATTATTGTTTTTCTATACTTGTGGTAAGCTTTTTTTCGATTGGAATGAATTGTCATTTTGATGGTTAAATTTCTAGCCCCCAGGTATAAAAATTAAACCAAGCTCAATCTTCGTGAAAAATTAATCTATGAGATTGATTTTTATTGTGACGAAAAGAGTTTGCTCTATGATAGAGACTATTTTTTACTAACCCAAAAACTAAAAAATGAATAAACTACTTATTACACAATTACAAACCAAAAATTCGTTCACCTAACATTTTCTTGAGTATTTGAATCCGCATTATTTTATAATGAAATAGTGCTAAAGATTGAATTTCGAGTACTTCATATTAATAAAGGCTCACAAATTAGATTTAGATTTTTTATTTTATAGTTGACTTCTATTAAGGCCAATAATATATATAACGAGCTCGATAAATCCTTTTTCTTACACACATATAGCTGTGGTAAGGTTTAAAACTGACCCTTTATATTTTAGTGAAAGTATCGCATTCAAGTTTTGGATTGAATGTTCGTTTTGTCGTTTTAGGATCGAATTTCACTAGAGATAAATAATATTTAATTAGAGAAATATAAAGATAAAATTACTACTTTTTGGTATAAGGTAGTGTTTCCGAAGTAGCACTGTTGGTAGCAGTGCTACCTTTTTTTTGTCTATTTTTCACAATGCTTAATTCTCGGCAGTTAGATATGTGCTCACCAAATTCATACTTAGATCGAATGTAGTTAATGTAATTCCCTCTTTCTTATCCACTGAAGTAAAGTAAAATACTGTAATCTAATTGTACATGTTTTTTTGAGGATTATTCTACGATTTCTGTTAGATTTATCTATAATGTACAACCCTAATATAGATAGTTCAATGTACTATCTACTACTAGGGTCTAAGATTTTTACTACTTAAATTCTCCGATGCTTGTGTCGGGTTATAAAATAAAAGGATATGAAAAGCTATGGGACAAGGTGAAATTATTTCTTCAGTGATAACAGTGAGTATCATTATTTCAACGATATCAAAAATGCCTAAAATCAAGACGATTTCAGGCATTTTTGATTGTGATATACTTCTCAGCGATCTATTGAGAAGTATATTGTTAAAAACGAATACTTCGGTTATTCCTTAGGACGTTGTTGTCTCTAGAATGTCAATCGATAATCTACCACAAGAAAGAATCCTAATTGATTGCTAATCTCTACTTCACGATTCCGAGCATCGTACGTTTCGCCGAATACATTCTTGGTGTTAGTTACATTTTGGAGATCAAATGACCAGGATTGACTGAAACGCTGACTGTTTTTCCTAAGTGTGAATTTTAGATCAGTTCGAAAGTAATCATCAAACTGTTGGTCGAACGCAGACGTTTTAACAAATACCGCCTCTCCTTCTAGAATTGAAGCATTTAGATCTATCGGTGTGTACTTTCTACCGCCAGCAACAGTTACTTTGGTATCTATAGCAAATGAATACTTACTACTTAATTCGAATTCCTTCCCAGTCAAGATATTTCCCACGTATCCATTATCAAAGGCGGTACTGCGAGAAATACCATCACTGCCTTCATACGTAGACTTAAATACTGATATAGTACTCAAAGCATAGAATCCATTCAGAAAGGCTCTTTCTACAGTTAATTCTACTCCAATATTTCTTCCTACACCGATATTTACGAGACTATCTTGTGAAGGTACGGTGAAATCAGCGCCGATATTTAGTGCAGAGAAAGTAGATGGAGTGGCCTCTACGGGAACATTAGAAAGATTCTGATAGTAGAACTCTGATTTAATACTCCATTGACTTGCGATTCGATAGTTTAAACCTATGACAGCTTGGTCACTTTTGGTCATGTCTAGATCATTATTTGTCTCTATATAACTACCGTCGGGAAGTTGAGTCTTGACAAGGTACAATTGATAGTCTTGTAGTTTAGAATGTCGACCCACTCCGAAGCTTGCACTTAACTTAGATGAGAGTTCATATCTTAGATTTAGTCTCGGCTCGATAGAGTTTGTGCTATTCAAACTATAATGTTGACCATATATCCCTAAATTAAAAAGCCATTTTTCATTAGGCGTGAATTTCCATTGTGCATACGCTTGGCTAAAAGTGGATTTTCCTTCAAAATCTCGAAGTGTTTTGAAGCTATTTTGGATAGTTCGGATGCTGTCTTGAAAATTAAAGGCGAGTTGGTTCATAGTTGCACCTAAATTGATGGAGTGTTTTTTATTGAGTTTGTTTTTGTATCGATAAGTAATACTCATACGATCTTGATCAGAATCATCTCGATATAGTGGTGTTGCAATTAGGTTATTATTAACTGTGTCTAAAACTGTGTTTGCACTAGACTGGGAGTAACTTAAAATCAATTTTCCATATGACTGATTGTTGAAATAGTGCTTATTCGTTAATCCATAAACTTGCATGTCAGATTTATAGTACAGATTTTCATTGGAATCAGTAAATAGATTTGGACTATCAGATGATTCAATATCCGATAAGAAATCGATGCCAGAAGTGCCGCGAAGACCGATCAGACTGAACGTCCCTAGTTTGCTTGTTGGTAAATTTACATTGAAACTCAAATCCTGATACCTCGGAATAGCGGCGCCAGTTCCAGTTCCTCCTCCTGTTCCGATGATTTTACTCACGAGATCGATCACTGAATATCTATAGTTTATGAGATAGCTTCCACCGTTTTTACCAAGAGGTCCCTCTATTCCTCCTTCGAATCCATTAAAGTTGACACCAAATAGGCCTTCTATTTTATCCTTATTTCCTTTTCTCAATGTTAGATCAAATACACCAGAGAGCGCATTGCCATAAACTGCAGGGAAGGCTCCAGTCATAAATGAGGAATTACTCAATAGATTATTATTGAGCATACTTACTGGGCCTCCTGTAGCACCTAATGCACCAAAGTGACTAGGGTTTGGAATGTCAATGTCATTCATTCTCCAGAGCAACCCTGAAGGAGAATTACCTCTTATCACGATGTCATTTCGAGAGTCATCATTGGCAGATACTCCCGCGAATCCAGCGGACATTCTAGCTACATCACTTCTGCTACCGGCGTACCTTGCCGCTATTTCAGAATCAAATGACTGCAAGCTGACGGTTGCTAATTCTGATATTTTCTCACTCCGTTCGGAGACGGCAGTAATTTCAATGTCAATATTGAGAAGTTCTTCTTGAAGTACAAAATCTTGGATAAGCTCTTTTCCTGATGTTACTAAAGTGCTGCCTGTTGTAGCGCTCTTGTATCCGATATAGGAACATCCAATTCGGTATCGGCCAACGGGCATGTTTTCAAATTTGTAATAACCGTTTTCATCTGTACTAGTTCCTATTACTGGTGAAGAATCTAAAATATAGATATTCGCGCCTATAAGTGGGAGTTCAGTTGATTGGTCTGTAACCTGACCTTTTATACTCTGAACTAATTCTGATTGAGCGTGAGATAATAAGCTTATTGATATAAATATAAAACTAAAAAAAAGTTTGTGCATGCCTAATTATTGTTTCTGATTGATGTAATAAAAAAGCAAGCTATAGACAACAAAGTTAAAATATGATCTTATGTGATCAATGCCGAGATTTAGGGATGATTGCTAGTGAAATGTGATGTTTGATAAGGTCTAGGGATGATTGGAAAGGCCTTAATTGTAAAATAATGAAGGATAATTAGTCTTGATAAAAGTACTTTTTGAATGCTGGGATATATTTTTTTGAGACGGGTACTATATCTTCACTATCCTTGAGGGACAGTTTAAGTCCTTGTGCATTTCCATTTACTTCTTTGACTTGATCTAAATTTATGATATAAGATCTGTGACATCTAAATACATTAGGAAATGTGTTTTCTAATTCTATTGATTTTAAGGTTGTTCGATACATAGTTTTAGAAACAGAACCATCATTTTTTTGGTGTAAAAATGCATAATTGCCATCAGACTCTAAATAGAGGAAATCATTTAACTTAATTTGCTTTTCTTCTTGATCTCCAGAAATTGAAAAGTATTGAAGAATAGGTTCTTCGGTTGATTCAGTTTGCTCATGTGGGACTGGTAGTACAATCTCTTTACTAGCTTTTAAATTTGCATTAAGGAGTCTGTTGTATTGGAATAAAGACAAAAACGCTAAGGGGAAGATTCCGACTAAAAACGTTTGCCAAATCATGAGCCATATCGATACCAATGCATTTTCATGCAGCACAAATTGAGCATAAACACCGTTGGCTAGACCTATAAGTAAAATTAGTCCGGCACTTAATAGGAGATCCTTGCCAAATGTATAATTCCTTTCTTTAAAAAATGACTCAAATATTCTTGGTGGAATAAAGTAATAGAAAAGCATAACTACAAATGAGACTAAGCCAAATCCAGCGGTTTTGAGCGTTTTAAGCATATCTCCAGATTCTGCAATACTGAAAGGCTGGAAAACCAATAAAAATATAGCTACAAATAAGCCAATGGACAGAGCCACAAAGAAGTTTTCTTTTTGACCGTAAATGCATGGATATGGACTCTTAAGGATTGAAAGCATAAGATTCGTTAGATATGTAACAGACTTCTATAACGAAGGTAAAAAATTATTCTAGGAGATGTGATCAGCTTTTTAAGATTAAGAAGAATATAAGACTTGATTTCAGTTTATCAACTTGATTTCTATTTACTTACAAGCTTGCTGAGTTTAAGATTTATTAATAGTTTAGATTATCATTTAAACAAAGACTACTATGTATATTAATTCAATAAGGATAGCGGGGATTAAATCAGTGTGAAAAATTATCAACTAGGCAAAATGAATCAAAGATATATTGACTATGCCCTCTATAATATGTGGGCAAATAATAGATTGATTACTAATTTATTAGAACAAGATGATACCTTACTAAGTAAGGTATTGACTGGAAGTTTTCCTACTATTCGAGCAACGGTCTTACATATTTGGTTTGCAGAAACGGGTTGGCTTTCTCGCTTAAAAGGAAATGGATGGGAAGCTACAAAAGTTGCAAACTTTGCAGGTACGAATGCAGATCTTTTCAACGAGTGGAAAAAGACTTCGGAGGAATTTAAAGTTTTTGTAGAAAAATCTGATTTAGAAAAAGAAGTTCACTTCGAACACAATTATGAGAAATTTTCGATTCCAACACGAGAAATTATTCAAACGGTACTTAATCACGGTAGTTATCATCGTGGACAAGTTGTAATGATGATGAGGCAATCAGGTGTTTTAAAAATAATACAAACGGATTATATTGAGTGGGTGAGAGAGAAGGCAAGAGGTAATTGTTAATTGAAAAATAAAAGTTCGTTCCAAATCAGTATTGAATCAGGATGAACTTCTACTTCTATATCTATTGCGTTTCGGTTGAGTATTTATGTCAATAGTTGGTTAGCTGTGAGTTGTTGTTTTGTTTTGTTGCTTTGCTTGCTGCGCAAGCCGATCAATTGTTGTCCGTTTGCTGCGCAAGCCTGCCAATTAATCAAGCAATTTGTTTTCTATGGCGATTCGGACAAGTCCAGCGGTATTTCTTGCGTTTACCTTGTTGAGTAGGCTACTTCTGTGAGATTCTACAGTTTTTAGACTGATGAATAGCTTGTTTGCTATTTCTTGTGTAGTGTGTTCTTGAATGATGAGACGAAGGACTTCTTTCTCTCTTCTAGATATCTTAGGAAAGAAACCCTCTCTTTGTTTTGATGCCCGACGTTGTTTCATAAGACCTTTCATGATTGTCTGTGTTACGTCGTCACTGAAATATGATTTGCCACTTACCACAGTTCTTAGTGCCAAGAGTAATTCTTCTCTTCCTGTGTTCTTTAATATGTAGCCTTCTGCTCCATTATTAAGTATCTCAGTCACGAAGCTTTCTTCGTTGAACATTGAGATGGCCAATATCTTAGTATTGTTGTCAAATTCTTTGAGCGCCTTACAGACTTCTATTCCATTCATACCAGGCAAATTCACATCTAGTAGTATAAGGTCAACCTTATTCGCTTTTACAAACTCTACTACTTCAGGGCCGTTATAGACCTTGCCAACTACTTTGATATCCGACTCCGTTTTTAATATTGAATCAATTCCATCTACAAACATTGTGTGATCATCCGCTAATAATACATTTATCATAATTCTTATTTTTTGAGAGAGGCATACTTGTAAACGCCACGTCTTACTTCCAAATTCTATTTTCACTAAAAATATTCTGCATTGATATACAGAAAACTAAGAATACACTTCGACACATTCTAAATGTCAAAGGCAATATATCAAGGGGACTGATAACATTTAAAAGGTCATATATATAATACCTTTCAAATACAAAGGCTAAGGTATAGGGATTTCTCCTAATATAATAGGGGAATACCCTTAAAGTACAAAATGGGTGATAACAACCATACAGGGCAAGCGGAATGACTGCATATTTGTATTATAATTATTGATAAAGATTAATAGTGAAGAAAAATAAATAATGGAGATTCGATTAGTAATTAAAATTGAAACTGCATTAATAATAAACCGTCAAGCATGGATGGGTTTGTTTTCTAGAGAGTAGGAATGACATTGATGGCAGAATGTCATACAATACGGATATTGGAATAAGTAGGAGAAGGTGTCAATTTTAGAAACAACAGACACCAAAATCGTGAAAATAAGGCGCCTCTCCTACGGATTGCCAAAAGAATGAAATAATCAAAGAGTCACGCACTCTTTACAAAGACATATAACTTGTAAATACTCATTGGGATTGACTATTGCATACAAAGAAGAGCCTCCAAAAAGTTGGAAGGCTCTTCTTTATTTTTAGGTGTTTTGTAGGGTTTGACCAATAGACATTGTTAAAGTTATAAGTCTATTTATTTCGACGCAAATAGAATTACATCACTTCACATTTTAGTAATTTCTCCCCATTGATAAATCCTTCGAGTCTATCACCAACTTTGATCGGACCTACACCGGCTGGTGTTCCAGTAAAAATGTAATCACCTTGCTGAACTGTGAAATATTGGGATAAATACACTATGATATCCTGAAAAGAAAATAACAGATCCTTTGTGTTTCCATCTTGGACGACCTCACCATTTAGTTTTGTAACAACATTGATATTCTGCGGATCCATGCCTTCGAATGGTACAAACTCAGAGATTGGTGCAGAATGATCAAAGCCTTTGGCTATTTCCCACGGATGTCCTTTCTCTTTGCACTTTTGTTGTAAATCTCTTGCTGTCAAATCTAATCCAAATCCTATCCCATCTATATATGACAAAGCAAATTCTGGTTGTATATGTCTTCCATTTTTGCCAATTTTTAATACTACTTCACCTTCATAGTGAATGTCTTTGGACAAATTTGGGTAGAAAAAGTGTCTGTTCTTTATCAACAAAGCTGTGGTTGGCTTCATGAATACAAGCGGACTCTCTGGTATTGGGTTGTTCAGTTCTTTAGCGTGGTCAGCGTAGTTACGACCTATGCAGAATATTTTCATATTTCTTTTTTAATACTTAAATTCTCTGATGCTTGCGTCGGGGTCATAAAAAAGATGTTTTTGTATAAAAATTCTTACCACAAAAAAGATCCGATTTCCAATTTTTAGATTGGAAAATTTTGCGAATGTCCCATCTGCCCGCGATGGGGTAGTCAAAATTAGGATCTTTTTTACTAACAAAGTCAATAGCTAACCTAGTACTCAACATTTAGTACCAAATAATTATAAACCTACTTTCTAATCTCTGCACCCAACTGATGTTCATAACTTCCAATCATCTTTTTCATTACCTTATCAACATCCTTATCACTCAATGTTTTGGTTACGTCTTCGAATAGGTAGCTGACTGCGTATGACTTTTTCCCTTTTCCGAGATGTTCTTCATTGGTATACACATCGAATAGATTGATTTCTTGAAGCAGTTTCTTATCGACCTTAGTTGCGATCTTTTGAATATCTTCAAACTTTACCGCTTTATCCACGACCAATGCAAGATCTCTTCTCATCGAAGGATATTTGCTTATAACTTTTACTGTGTTTTTGACTCCTTTGCCAGCTTTCACAAGTGCTTTGATTGGAATTTCAGCATAGAATACTTTTGATTTTATACCTAGTTTTGATAGGATCTTACCATTCACTTCACCGAATTCTACCAATGTAGATGGACCTCTATGATATTTAAGTCCGTATACAAATCTTTCATCTTCAGATTCCGCAACTTGATATCCAGATATACCTAATCTTCCTAATGCAGAATTTACAGTTTTCTTAAGATCGAAAAAGTCTACTTGCGTTTTGAATTCATGTCTCCAGCTTTCTTCTCTTCTTTTTCCTGATAAGAATATAGTTAAGTATTCTGTTTCATTGAAGTCTTCAGTTGTTTTGCGATATGATTTACCATATTCGAACAACCTTACATCATGCTGTTTTCTGTTATGATTGTGAAGGACTGATAGTAAGCCACTCAACATCATCTCAGGTCTCATTATATCAAGGTGAATATTTGATGTATTGTTGATATAAACCAATTCTGTATCTTCAATGGGAAGAACCTCTCTGTAGTTCTTTGATTCTATTAGAGATAGACCCATCATCTCGTTAAGTCCCTGCGCAGAAAGATGATCTGCTATTGTTTCTTTGATTTTTCTCTTACTAGGAAATTCAGTAAATGATAAAGTACTGCTGACTTTTGTCGGCATCGGAATCTTGTTGAACCCGTAGATTCTCAAGATCTCTTCTATCAAATCTACATCTCTAAGTACATCTGCTTTATTAGTAGGCACATATACTCTAATTTGCCCATCATTTAATAAAGTGATCTCCATATCCATTGCACGCAGGATATTGTGAATTTCATCTGGAGTAATCGTTGTCCCTATCAGTCTATTTACTTTCTCGTAACTGAGTGTAATTTCTTTCGGCTTTATCTCCGTCGGATAAATATCTACTATTTCGCTTGATATTGTAGCGCCTGCATACTTGACCATTAATAAGGCTGCCCTTTTTAATGCAGTAACGGTTATGTTTGGATCACTGCCTTTTTCATATACTTTCGCTGCATCTGTTCTTAGGAGATGTCTAGTACTTGTTCTTCTAATATCTCCTGCTTCGAAGTGCGCGGATTCTAAGAATATATTCTTAGTTGTATCAGTTACTCCACTATTAAGTCCTCCGAATACACCTGCAATGCACATTCCTTTGCCATCGCCATCACAGATCATAAGGTCACTTTCGTTAAGTGTTCTTTCTTGCTCGTCAAGGCTCATGAACTTGTCACCAGCAGTGGCTTTCTGAACGATAATCTTCTTACCAGTAATCTTATCTGCGTCAAAAGCATGAAGAGGTTGCCCTAATTCATGGAGCACAAAGTTCGTAATATCTACAATGTTGCTAATCGGACGTACGCCGATCGCTTTCAGATAATTTTGTATCCAATCTGGGCTAGGCCCTACTTTTATATCTGTAAGCGTTATTCCAGAATACCTTGGACAAGCTACCTTATCTAAGACCTCAACTTCGATCGGATAACTACTATATGCTACAGAAAATCCTGAAATATCAGGCTCTATTGCATCATCAGAATAATTGTTATTGATCTTTAAGTATGCACAAAGGTCTTTTGCTACACCGAGATGTGAAGTGGCATCTGATCTATTAGGCGTAAGTCCAATGTCAAAAACTGTATCACTTTCTATATTGAAATATTCAGCTGCTGGAGTTCCTACTGCCGTTTCTTTTGGTAATAATAGAATACCATCATGCCCTGCACCTAGACCTAATTCGTCTTCAGCACACAACATACCTTCTGACAGTTGACCTCTGATTTTACCCTTTTTGATCTTCCATGGTTCGTCAGCATTATAAAGCATAGTACCTAAAGTTGCAACGAGTACTTTCTCTCCAGCTGCACAGTTAGGAGCTCCACAGACAATCTGTAGATCTTCTTCACCGCCAATATTCACCGTAGTTACATTTAGTTTGTCAGCGTCAGGATGCTTTTCACAAGTTTTTACTTCACCTACGACGACCCCTTTGAGGCCTCCTTGTATCATTTCTACTTCATCTACTCCTTCTACTTCTAGTCCGATAGTAGTCAGTACTTCTGATATCTCGTCGATGCTTAAGTCTATATCTATATATCTTCTAAGCCAGCTTAATGATGTCTTCATGTATTGTTAATTCACCTTTGATTTAATGTGTAGTTTTCTAGTACCTGCTGATACTAATCCGCAAAGTTAAGATGTTTTTGAAATAGGAAAGATTTGTTTGGGTTTTTCTTTGTGGAAGTGTGAAATCGCAGTTGTCTATATACAATCAATTATACCGATTACTATTGAATTTGCCGCATACATTCGTCTGCAACATTCAATATGTATCGGCATTAACCAATATCCTTATGCGGTAAATTGAAACACAATTGGTATTATTGAAGATCAGTATTTCTGAAATGCCAATAAACTCTTCATAGTTTATAAATAATACCAGGATTTTACTCGAAAAAGAGTATTTTACTCCAAAGAACAATACAAAGCCATGAAATATATATTCTCAGCTATTTTTATCTCTATTATAATTGTTGGATGTGTTAATGAAGTGAAATCAATTGAAAAAAAGAATCAGCCTGTTAATTTTCTTGAATACAATACTATATTCACTGAAGCATTTACAAACGTAAAATTTGATAATTTTTGGAACGAAAACCATGGTGGAAAATCATATAAATACGGTTCTGGCGTAGACTTAGAGGGCAATTCTTTTGAGGCAAGAATGACTGATGGGGAAATAGAAAGTTGTTTAGGTGTTGGGTGTTCTGAATGTAAGGTGTTACCAACGGGAGGGTGTAGTTGTGATGAGAAGGAATCATTCAAGGATTTTTGCAACCATACAATAACAAGTTATAGATAGCATAAATTACCTTCTAACCCGTATTATACTAGTGCTACAATGCTTTAATAAGTAAGTGTTTTATTTGATTTATTCTTAATTTTTTAGCGGATTAAGCCTTCGGTAATCGCACTGTAAACGTCGTACCCACTCCAGGTTTTGAAGTTTTTACAAATATTTTTCCAGAATGATAATTCTCAATTATCCGCTTGGCTAATGAGAGACCAAGTCCCCAGCCGCGTTGCTTGGTTGTAAACCCGGGTTGAAATATTGTACTTTGTTTACCAGAAGGGATTCCTTTTCCTGTATCTGTCATATCGATATTGATATATTCTCCTTCTTCGTAAATTTTAGCTGATAATTCTCCTTTACCATCCATTGCATCGAGGGAGTTTCTGATTAGGTTTTCGATTACCCAGTCGAATAAGTGCTTGTTAATGTTTACGGATAAGTCTCCACCATTGGGAGATGGATAGCTAAATGATACCTTTCGGGGCGCTCTGCGCTCCATGTATTGTCGACATTCGTCCATTTCTTGAAAAATGTTGATTTTGGTCAATACTGGTTCTGCACCAATTTTAGAAAATCGATCGGCAACTAATTCTAATCTATTGACATCGCTACGCAGTTCTTCTACGATTTCGAGCTGTTCTTCTGTTGGATCTGTAATTTTTAGATGTTCTATCCACCCTATTATCGCGGATATAGGTGTTCCTAGTTGATGGGCTGTTTCTTTAGCCATTCCTGCCCAGACTCTGTTTTGTTCACTGCGTTTGGATCCAGTAAGGAAGAAATAACCTAGGAGAATAAATGAACCAACAAGAAGTAGTTGAATAAATGGAAAGTAGTTGATGTAATCAACAAGCTTAGTGTTGAAGTAATAAACTTTAGAGGCATATGCTGACCCTATAAGTGGTTCTTTGCCTGAATTAATGAATTTTTCTTTTTGGCTTTTAAGGTATTCGGAATCTTGATCCAGAATATCGCCTAAGTTGTACCCTTCTAGTCTTCCTATCTCGTCTTCCCAAATTACAGGCATTTTGTTACCTTGCATTATTTCGTCAATAACGCCCACATCTGCATTTAGTAGACTTGAAGGAGCAATCAAAGCTTTTATAGAGTCCCTGACCGATTGTTTTTCTGTACTAAGTTGATTTAGTTGGTATACTATTTTTCTATGAACCTTTAATTGTTCATCTATTTGGTTTTGAAATGCAAACTGTTCTTTTAATGCTTGAACATAAATTTTAACATTCTCTTCTTCTCTATCTTTGAGCTGCTGCGCCAAAAAATTAGAATAAACCATAGTAACAATCAATATCAAAAGGCCAAAAAAAGCAAGGGCCATATTCCAATAAGATCTCTTTTTATAAATGTCCATAAATCGTAGTAGCAATTTCGTCTGTCAAATAACGTGTTTTTCAGTGGGAAAAGTGTGGGGAAAGGATCGTTTTACTTTTCGATTTTTCGACCTCTTCGCTTTTTGACGATTAGATCTCTAGATAGATTTGCTTTAGGACTTCTTGACTGTTAGATCAATCATTGAGTAGTTGGTCTGTTAGATTCTGTATTTCATTTTCTTCATTTTCTGTATCTTGACGAGTAAAATCAATCTATATGCGACATCTATATTTAATCTTATTACTAAGTTTTTGTATTTCTGTATCACAAGCACAGGTTTCCGATGGCGACATTCTACCCATGAGAGATCGAGCGGAGTGGATTGATGATATGTTAGAGTATAGACTAGATTCTCTGCTGCCAGAGTTGATGGAGCGAGCAAATCTTGATATGTGGATTCTCATCTCGAGGGAATACAATGAAGATCCTGTGATGAAGACGATGTTACCTTCTGAGTGGTTATCTGCTCGACGTAGGACGATCATGGTATTCTACAAGCCAAAAAAAGGAGATCTCGAAAAAATTGCAATTGCACGATATAGCGTAGGAAGACTACTTAATGGAGAATGGAATATAGATGTATTTCCAGATCAATGGGAAGCACTCGTGAGCTACATAAAAGAGAAGAATCCCGAAAAAATAGGAATGAATTTTTCTGAAGACTTTGGATTGGCAGATGGATTGGTGAGCACAGAACATAAGTCGTTTCTCAAAAACCTTCCAATTGAATACCATAATCGTGTGGTATCTGCAGAAGATCTAGCGATCGGATGGTTAGAGACACGATCAAAAGTAGAATTGGAGATGTATCCAGATATTTGTAAGATTGGTCACGATATATTGCAGGAAGCATTTTCGTCAGAGGTAATAAAACCCGGAGTTACTGCTTCCGATGATGTAGTCTGGTGGCTCCGACAACGAGTTCGTGAATTGGGCTTGACGACATGGTTCCATCCCACAGTCGGTATTCAAAGAGCAAATGCTGAAAAGTTCGATCATCTCAGGAGTTTTTCTAAACGACCAAAAGAGCAAATAATACAATATGGAGATTTACTTCATGTTGATTTTGGTATCTCTTATTTAAGATTAAATACAGATCAACAACAGCACTTCTATGTACTTCATCCGGACGAAAAAGAAGCACCGGATTATCTTAAAAAAGCCTTTAAAGTATCAAATCGAGTACAGGATATATTAGTAGAATCCTTCAACACAGGAAAAACGGGTAATCAAATACTTAAAGATGCACTTATACTGGCAGAATCTGAAGGCATTGTTGCGTCGATATATACGCACCCGATCGGATTTCATGGGCATGCAGCTGGCCCTACAATCGGAATGTGGGATAATCAGAAAGGAACTCCAGGACGAGGTGATTATCCACTATTCTACAATACTGCATATAGCATCGAGCTGAATTCTTCATCAGAGATTAAAGAATGGGGCAAGATTATAAGGATCATGCTAGAGGAAGATGGCGTGCATACACCTAATGGGTTTTATTTTCTGGATGGAAGACAGGTAGAGTTGACTACGATTCCGAGAGTGAGGTGAAGTTTTTAGGCTAATTTGATATTAAGATGACTGTATTTTTCTTTCAGCTCGTTTTTTAACATTTTTGGAAATACAAATGTATATGCATGCAGTAAAAGTGTGATAGAAGTTATATAAACGGAAAGAACCAAACTTGTCCAGTATCCAAAATCACCCACTGTCTGACCAAAAGAGTTAAGCGGTATATAGAAATAGAAGAACCAAACACCACCATAAAATGATAGGTACGTCCCAGTAACTAAGTATTTTTCCCTAAATTCTTTAGAAAATTCAAAGCCATATATATACCTATAAAGTGCACTTGAAAGTGATAATAATACCAATATTATATACAATTGATTAGGACTAATCAAGAACCCCGTATGAAGGATTAGATGCAGAAGATAAATTAGAAATCCAGCAATTATTATTTTAGGCAACTTCAAATAACTAAGCATAAAGCCAAAAAATTTCTTCAGCCAAAATTTCTTTAAAGCCGATGATTTTTCAACAATCATTATTGCAAACCCAGTAATTGGAAACTTACTATAAACTTCTCTTAACGCTCTGTCAAAGCTCCATGAAGGGTTTTCTTCTTGTTTCTCCTCAATGGCTGATGCGAGATGATCCACAATCTCATATTGTACATCTATATAGTGTACATATTTACTCTTCACAAATTTGAAAAGCTTGCCAATTTCCTCTTCTGATAATTGTTCTTTCATGATAATTGAGGGTTTAAGATTAATCGCATGTTCTTGATGTAGTCTTCCATATCTTGCAGCATGATAGCCATTTCTGTCTGTCCAGCTTCTGTCAAAGAATAATACTTTCTAAACCTATTTCCTATGCTTCTTGTATTGCATTCTAGGATACCTTTTCCTTCGAGTTTATGCAGCGTAGGGTAGAGCGCTCCTTCTGTAATTTTGAATTCGTCGGCAGTGAGTTCTTTTACTTTTTGGGATATCTCATAACCATACATCTCATTATTATCTGATAATAACTTGATGACGATGGTCTCCAGACTTCCTCTTAGTAAACTCCTATTCATGATTGTAAATATATACCTAAGATTCTTAGGTAGCAAGAAAAAAGATTATTTTTTTACGAATGTGACTTCAAAAAAGTGTAAAGTTGTTTGTGATTTACATTTAAATGCCTGAAGGGGTCGAGTCATTTAGGAGAATAGCTCTAAAAATGTACTGCCTGAGCCATGGCGAGTATGTCCCTCTTCGGAGAGGGCGCAGGGAGAGGACGTCAACATCTAGCTTAGTACGGGAGGCAAACAGCAACTTCTTCGTCATTACTTCTCCTTTGGAGCTCTCGCGTGTTTTCTTTGAAACACACTACAAAAATCTTAGGCTTACGGATCTACTGCGTAGTTCCTCTATGCCTTCAAAAGGAGAACACGAGCCATGGCTAAGCCGGCTCTGGCTGCGTTACCGCTCTATAAATCTACTACTGATGTAATCATCAATACAAAATACCTAGAACTTGATTATTAAAACTAATCCTTACGCCTTAAGCTTCAACAACGCTACATTTTCTATATGGTGAGTATGAGGAAACATATCCACAGGCTGCATTCTTACCGTTTCATATTTCTCAGATAGTAATTCTAAATCTCTAGCTTGAGTCGCTGGATTACAGCTTACATATACTACTTTCGGGGCTTCAAGTTTCAATAGTGTTTGCACTACATCTTTGTGCATTCCAACTCTTGGCGGATCGGTAATCACTAAGTCTGGCTTACCATGTTTTTCACTGAAATCATCCGTTAATATATCTTTCACATCACCAGCATAGAAAGTTGTATTCTCAATGCTATTGAGACGAGCATTTTCTTTAGCGTCAGTGATTGCTGCTTCTACTTCTTCGATTCCTGTTACGTGACTAGCGGATTGGCTTACATAGAGTGCTATGCTTCCAAGTCCTGTGTATAGATCATATACATTTTCTCCTCCTTTTAACTCTGCGAAGTCTACGACTGTTTCGAAGAGCACATTCGCTTGAGCTGTATTAGTCTGAAAGAAAGACTTTGGTCCTATTTTATATTTTACTTCACCTAACTGCTCTATGATAAACGGATCACCATTATATAAGATGATATCTTGATCTAGGATTGTATCATTTAGTTTTTTGTTGATCACATAATGCAGAGAAGATATTTGAGGAAACTTTTCTTTCAATACGTCAAGGAATGGCATGATTCGTTCGTCTTCTTTAGCAAACGAAACGATGATCATCCAGTGGCCAAGTGTAGTATTTCTTACCACCATATTTCTCATGAGACCAGTATGAGCGCGAGCATCATAATATTCCATACCATTTTCATGCGTATAATCTCTTGTGAAGTTTCTAATCTCATTACTCAGATCATCCTGAAGGTGACATTTATTGACATCTACTACCTTGTCGAACGCTCCTGGAGCATGGAAGCCTAATGCTGGCGACTGCTCTATCTTTCCATCTGTAGCAACTTCTGCATCTGTTAGCCAGCGTTTACTAGAGAATGAATATTCCATTTTGTTTCTATAATTGAATATCTGCTCCGCTCTCTTTATTGGTTGGATTAGGGAAGCATCTAGTTTCCCGATCCGAGTCATAGCATTTACAACTGTGTTAGACTTGAATTTTAGTTGCGCTTCATAGTCTAAGTGCTGCCATTTACAACCTCCACATACACCAAAGTGCTCGCATCGAGCCTCTACACGATCTTCGGATAACTTTTTATATTCTTTGACTACACCTTGGAAGAAAGATTTCTTTTTTTTCAAAACTAAGATGTCCACAACATCTCCTGGGACAGCTTTATCTATAAAATATACCTTTCCTTCAGCATCTTTTGCTACAGACTTACCTCTGTCAGCTACATCTACAACAGGTACATCGTACACCATCTTCTTCTTTTGCTTTCTGCCCATTTGATATATTTTATGGATTTGAAGTGCGAAGATTGGCAATTATCGCTCTAATTTCAAATACTGAACGATATTTCATTCGAAAAGGAAGGACTGTAGCACGTATAGATTTTATAAGACCAAACTTATGCTTACATATGATAGTTCAAACATAGATTATGATCGATAGAGTTGATAGTTAGTCATTGCCTTTTTGGGTATAGAATTTTCTATGCAGAAAAAAGGAATTTAAAAGCAGCTATGAATTGTTGTGACTAATTTTAATAGAAAGACCAATTAGAATCTAGAAGAAAAACCCTGCGGATAGAGAAAATGAATTAAACTTAGAAGCTGGTTTTTTGTAATAAGCATTTAGTACTCCGAATTCGTATTCGAAATCTATGACAAATGGACCTATATCAAATCCAAGACCCGTAACTCCTCCTAACCAACCATCATTCAATATGTAGTCAACTGGGACAGAAGGTTCTCCCTTTGTGAATAAAATCAAATCAAAACTAGCTAGTGCTTTTGTACGGATTTTAAATAACTCACCGAAACTTATGATGTTGTACCCTAGACCAACTCTTCCATTTGTTACTGAGATCTGTGAATCATGACCAAATATTTTAATGCTTTCTTGGGGTCCACTAGAAACAACAGTATATCTAACTCCGACTAGGAACGACATAGTGCCAGACATAAGTCTTCCATCTGCTCCGATATGATATCCAGAATAGGTTTGTCCCTCTGGGTTGACTTTGATGTCTTGGTTTGTCATCGTAGTGATGCCGGTATAAGCACGCATTCCACCATTCTGGGCCTGTCCGACGTTTACTGATAGAATTACTACTAGTAGTATAAAGAAAAGGTTTTTCATAGTCCCTGATTTGAGTTTACTCCGGATACAGATAATCACATTTTGTGCCGATTTTTGCGACTGGGAGTTTTTTGGTTAAGAAAAAGGTGTTTAACTCTTTTGTGGGATTAGAAATCTTATTGCAACTGAGTAAGGAGCCACTTTTTTTCAGTTAATACTTCTAGGCTACTTATTTCGTCAGTCAAGTTACTAATTGCAAGTTTATCAAACTTGTTTGTTTTTAACAACTTTCTAGTCATCTTTATTATGTTTTTGTAATTGACTTTGTAGTAACCGATTATTCTTTTTCGCAGGACGTACATCTGCATAGCATCAAGATGTGACTCTAGCAGATCATATTCATCTGATTCGTAATATACTTTTAACTGTATCACTTTTGCAGCCAAATTAAATAAGTGATCTGTGAAATCTACTAATTGCAATGATGATAGAGCTGTGTTGAAATCTTGTTTGTGGTAGCTAATTAGAGCAAGATTGAAGTGATATGCACTATTCTGTTCTTCTTTTTTAAGATCAGATTTATAGTCAGCTGTAAATTTTTCTGCTCGATCATATTCTCCTATTTTGACGGCAATAGATGCTATGTTTCTATATGTGAATCGAGATAAATGTCCCTCCACCATCAAGTATTTATTTTCTAATGCTTCTTGATATAGATCGAGAGAAATATTTCCATATTCTAAGTTTCCTCGATTATGTAGTCGTATACACTGATTGATAGCAATTCGAAATATACCTTGTAACTCATCAACAGGAAAGAGATGCTTCAGATCATCAATGTCTTTTTTGAATTCGTTGAAGTATCTTGCTTCTTTAGGATTCTTTAGCATCTTGAAGCCACTATAGTATAGGCGAATACTGGGTATATTATTTAAATCTGTTTTTTCAATATAGTCTATATAAACTTGCAATAGGCCATAGTCATAAGACTGCCCATATACTCGACTGTGACTAATGGCGAAACATGCTTGTCTTAATTTTTTACTTATGCTAATATGGTCGAGATCATCCAATAGTTCCTGCAGGTTGAGATCTTGCGTCCTACTATTACTAGATACGTGAGTTTCTTTTTTGAATCCTAAGTCGAATTTTAATTCATGATAATTTGCATTTCTATACGGGTGATTTTCTAGTCTTTTAGTGCTTAGTGTGAATTGGCTATCGTATAGTTTCTCATCGTCATTGTCTTTATATCTATCTATAAGTACTTCATCCTGATAATATGAATCTTCTTTTGCTGTTATCAATACCAATGCAAGTGAGATAATCCTATACAATTCAGACATATGTAACCTGAGCTGTGCATCAGATATCTTGTTTTTGTATATTTTCTTATTGATCTCCTCTCGACTTATTTCAGTGTTTTTAGCTTTTACGGATATCAAGAAATTGAAAAGTGTCAGATGATACTCCTTTCCCTCAAGAATGGGTGATAGGATCGAACCTTGTATAGTTTGTTTTTCCTTTTTGGTCAATTGATGAATAATTCGACCCAATTTACTATTTCGCATCTATAATTTTATTGTGCAGTAAATCTATTTAATAATCTAATAATAAGTGTATTATGGATTAATTAAATTATATTTATTGAAACAAATGGCTATTATTGTCTTTTTTTTTAATAGAAATGTTATTCATATTTGCATCAGAGAGGATAATTAAAACGATTTAATATTGTTTAATATCTGAATTACAGAATTGATAGGTGGCTCCCCCGAATAAAAGACACTCGTCAAACTAACTGAAACCATGTTACTATGAAAAAACCATTGAACAGCCTGCTCGTAGGAATAATAATGTTACTCAATACACTAGTTGTGAATTCACAGTGTTTAGATTTTTCATTTGAAGAATCAACGGATGGTACAGATGTATTGGTAGATGTACGGGTGGATAATTTCACTGATATTTTATCTCTTCAGGTTGCATTCGGTTATCCCGCTGATAAGTTACAATTATTAGATATCGTAGGGAATAGTCAGTTAAATATAAATTCATCAAATCTTAATGACCTGGATTCTGGATACATCACTCTTGTTTGGTTTAAAGCTGATGTAGGTGAGACTTTATTAGATGGCAGTTCTTTGTTACAGTTTAGATTTCAATTATTGGATTCTAGTCCTGCAACAATTCTACTATTGGATAATGATTACATAGAAATAGTCGATGACTCGTTCGAAAACGTATGTTATACTAGCCAAGACATCATCATCAATGATCCAAGAGCTATGATTTTTGGCAATATTTTTCATGATATAAATGGAAACTGCTTGGAGAGTGCTGACGACATAGCCTTAGGGGGATGGAAAGTGAAAATAACATCAGATACAGAGATATTCTATAGAATTACAAATAAATCTGGTCAATACATACTACCAGTCGAGCTTGGAGAATACACAATAGAGGTACTACCGATTAATGACTTATGGTCTCCATGTGTAGCTTCTGAAACGATAATAGTTGATACAGAAGGTGAAGAATATCTCGCTTCATTTGTGATGAGCCCTAATGAAACATCGTCCGCTCTATCGGTTACCATGAAAGCTCAACGACTCAGAAGGTGTTTTAATAATAAATATCAAGTTACGTATAGAAATGATGGTACGGCGGCCTCTACAAACACAATTATTGAGATCGAACTAGATGATAATTTGGAATATGTAGATGCTAACATATCCGACGTTTCGACAGCTGGCCAATTGATTAATGTAGATATCGGAACTGTTGAGGCGGGAGAATCATCAAATTTCAATATTACAGTGAATGTGAATTGTGACAACACTGTATTGGGAGAAACATTATGTGCAGAAGCTGAAATAATGTCTGATGATAGTATGGTGCCTCCATCAAGTTGGGACGGTGCAGTACTGATGACTGAGATTGATTGCGATGGAGATAGTGTAATCGTAAACATTACAAATATTGGAATGGGAGATGTATTGTCTCCTCTTAGCTTTATCATTATAGAAGAAGATGCGATGCTTCACTTAAATACGACAGATCCAACACAATCTGAACAGCGAAGTTTCAAATATATAGATAATGGTGGTGTGTATAGAGTAATTGCAGATCAACCAGATGGATATCCATATGGAAAATTTGAGACTGACTTTGTGCAGCCTTGTGATAACGATAATGCTGATTCGTATGAGTTTGTATCTATGTTTCCGAATGCAGATGATGCGCCATTGGTAGATGTAGAATGTCATGAATTAGTCGGCTCATTTGACCCGAATGATATACTTGCTTATCCAGCTGGATATAGATCAGAACATATAATCGATGTCAATCAGGACATAGAGTATACAATCAGATTCCAGAATACAGGGGTCGATACAGTACTCAACATTACTGTAGAAAACGTGATTGATCCTTCATTAGATATCGAGTCATTGGTAGCGGGTAGTAGTAGTCACGATTATGTATTGACGATCTTAGAAAATGGAAGTCTTAGGTTTGATTTTTATAATGCGCTCTTGCCACAGTCTCAAATAGATATTACTGGATCGAATGGATTTGTTAGTTATAAGATTTCTCAGAAATTAGATTTGCCGATTGGAACTCAGATTAATAATTCGGCTGATATCTATTTTGATTTTAATGATCCTTTCGTAACAAATACATATACTCATCAGATAGGTGAGGAGTTCATAGAAGTGATTCTGAATGATAAAACGATTCTCCTCGACAATGAATTGCTAGCTGCACCAAACCCTGCAGTTGATGTAATGAAGATAGAAGTACCAGTAACGACAAAAGAAATATCTTATATACTTTATGATTTAAATGGAATGGTAGTCAACGCAGCGAATTGCCCTTCAAATGTATTCTATATAAACAAAGGTATGATTCAGAGTGGGATATATATCTTAGAAATTAAATCTGAAGAACATACTATAGGAAGAAAAAAATTGATTTTCAACTAATGCAAAGGTTGAAGTCAAGTAAGAATTGATTATTGCAAGTTCTGACCAGTTTGATCAAGGATAGCTTAATTGTAGCAAATTATTATCCTAATAAAACAGTAAAGATTGTTTTGTTGACAAGCTAAAATTGATCGATCACAGGGGACGTGATTATGGTCAGTAACTATTACTCGAGCCAGCTAAAAGTAGCTGGCTTTTTTACTGCTATATCTTAGATAATGAAATGGTGTACTCGAAAGTCAAGGAATCAGTAATTATAGTTCTTTCTAAAGTCATTTCGGTTGCCTCTTTATATGAGCCGGAAGTCTGATCACCGAAACGGACTCTATAGTTTTCTTCGCCGATCACATCAAATCGATTTACCCTTGTAAATCCTGCATTTTCTTTAGATGTTTGAAATTCATACTCAAAGGAATTCATTTCTGTATCCGTCCCGAATGTAAAGTTATAATCACATTGCGTGCTTGTAAATTCAAACATACCGTTACCACTATTGTCAGCTTCCGAAATGCCAGTTGATTGGGTGTTCTTGAAGATTTCTATTACTTGCCATGTGCCAACAAGGGATTCTTTGGCGCAATCTGAGGTTGAGGTACAAGAAATAAAAGAAGACAAGGCTAAAAATAATATTAGACTAATGTTTTTCATTGGTTGTTTTTAGAACTAATAACGGGCATTCAGTATGATTGTATCAATAAACGATCAATTAAATTAAAAGATGCCTTAAAGATTAATAATATTAATCAACTCAATGCTTCTTCTTGATTTGTGCATTAAAAATATAGCTGTATTTTGCACCGAATAATACATATGTGAAACTCGAATAATCTGGATCAAATGTGAAAAACACGATTAAATATAATCGATGATTGTCAGCTAAAATAAAAATTTTAAACTTATGAAAAGAAGAATAGTTCCAGGTGAAATCCCAACATCCGATTTACACCAGTATCTACTTGGCTCAGTATCTCCGAGACCGATAGCATTCGTAAGTACGATTGATGAGAATGGAAAGCATAATCTAGCACCATATAGTTTTTTTAATGCATTCAGTTCTAATCCACCGATTGTAGTATTTAGTAGCAATCGTAAGGTTTCTGATAATACAACAAAGGATACGCTGCATAATATTAAGCTAAATAAGGAGTGTGTGATCTCTGCAGTAAGTCACAGCATAATGAGACAAATGGCCCTTAGTTCTGTAGCGTTTGCTGCGGGAGAAAGTGAGTTCGAACACACAGGTTTGACACCGTCAGCTTCTGAGATGGTCGCAGTGCCGGGAGTTGCTGAGTCACCAGTAAACATGGAGTGTAAGGTCAAGGATATTGTAACTCTAGGAGAACATGGAGGAGCGGGTCACTTGATCATCTGTGAAGTGCAAATCATGCACATCGATGAGGATGTAATTGTAGATAATAGGATAGATCCGAATAAGATCGACCTAGTAGGTCGTATGGGTAGAAGTTTCTACGTAAGAGCAAGTGGTGATGCTGTAATATCTATGTACCAGAATGTAGGAGCGGATCCAATCGGGTATAGTGCCCTTCCAGAAGTAGCAAAGAAAAGTAACCTTCTTTCTGGAAATGACATCGGTGAATTGGCCGCACTAGAAGCATTGCCAACAGAAGCTGAATTGCAAGCTGCGAAGGATGCGATCAAAGAATTTTCTGATGATGTAGAAATCAACTGTATCAATCTAATCAGAGAAGGAAAAGCGAATGAAGCACTCGCATTATTGATGGTCCTAAATGAGCAATAAATATTGAGTTCGGATAAAAATATATGGACTAAGTTGAAAAAAAAGAAGTCTGCCATGGGCGGGCTTGTTTTTATTCTGGTGACTGCATTGTTAGCAATATTTGCATATGTCTTGGTAGGGGACAGCAGTCCAAATGCCAATAATCAAAAGGCCGAAATAGCCCTTAAAAGTCCGAATTTTGTGACTCAAGTAATCATCTTAAAAAACAATAGGTACGATGATAAAGTATCCATCATAGATCGATTTATTGGGGGTGCAGAAAAACCCTATGATTACTATCCGATTAGAAATGCAGAAATTGTGGATGAAGGAGTAGAGGTGACGACTCATTATAATCAGAAGAAGATTATCAAAGCATCGGCTTTATACAGTCAGTTGTCAGCGGATGATCTTATGCCGCATTTAGACACTCAGAAGTATTGGTTAGGTACAGATCGGTATGGCAGGTCGATATCTTCGAGACTGATATTAGGTATTCGTATATCGCTATTGGTCGGATTGTTGGCGGTCATTATTTCGTTATTAGTAGGCACCGTGGTCGGAGCTGTTGGAGGATATTTTGGCGGTTGGGCGGATAGGGTAGTTATGTATTTCATTAACGTGATGTGGAGTATACCCACGTTATTACTCGTATTTGCGATAGTTCTAGCTTTTGGAAGAGGGATAGGTGTGATCTTCCTCGCGGTAGGTTTGACTATGTGGGTAGACGTAGCCAGGATAGTAAGAGGTCAAGTGAAAAAAATAAAAGAAGAACAGTTTGTTCAAGCTGCAAAAAGTATGGGTGTCAGAGATTATTCTATTTTATTTAGACACATCTTACCGAATATCATTGGTCCTATTTTAGTGATAGGTGCGGCGAATTTCGCTACGGCAATATTGATAGAAGCGGGATTGAGTTATCTCGGATTTGGAGTGCGGCCACCTACGCCGTCTATTGGAAATATGTTGAACGAACATTACGGCTATGCAATTACAGGAAAGCCTATTTTGGCCTTGGTTCCAGCGGTTACGATCATGTTGATGGTGCTTTCGTTTAATCTATTAGGATCAGGATTGAGGGATGTTTTTGATGTGAAGGAAGGAGGGAATTGATTCTATTAGATTGATGATATCGCATAGAACTATGATATCATTATCTGTTGATTTTTGTTGTAGCTTTTATCTGAGATTTTCTAGTCCTGCCCGAGCCCTGATATGATATTCGATGTTTTCAATATCAATTCTATAATAATACTCCAAGAATGCATCTAGTTAATCGCGCCTTAATAGCTTCGTTAAAATTGATCATTTCTAATGATCAAAGTTAATGCGCTGTTAATCACATGCAAAGACTGACCTTAAAAGGTGTATTTTGGAGTTATTAGATTCAGAAGACTGTTTTCCACTCATGTGAAATGATATTCTATCAAAACAAAATAAGCAAAATATATGAAAGGCAGTCTCGTAAGAAGATTGATAATATTGGGTGGATTGGTGATCATAGCGATCATCTCTACACAGTCGTATTGGTTGCTCAAAACATGGGATCTCAAGGATCAAGAATTTGATCGAACAGCTCAGAAGATGTTATTGACGGTTTCTCAACGGATCGCAAAGAGTTCTGGGTTTGAATTGCCAAAGAAGGACTTCATAGAGCGTAAAGCATCGAATCTATATGTGATAAATATCAATAGTGAGATCAACTTTGATGTACTAGAAGATTACATGTACCAAGAGATGAAAAATTACTCTTTGGAGACAGACTTTGATTATTCTGTCTACGATTGTACTTCCAAAGAATTAGTTTTTGGTAATTACTGCGACCTATCTGATGAAAATAATGTTGGCTCAAATGAAACTATTATCCCTACTATAAAGGGATTGGATTACTACTTTGTGGTGAGGTTTCCTTCAAGAGAAAGCTTCCTTTTGGCTAATATGAACTTGACAGTTATGTTTTCTTTAATCGCTATTCTTTCAGTTCTTTTCTTTTTATATACTATCTGGATAGTAATGAAGCAGGAGCGGACGTCACAGTTGCAAAAAGATTTTATCAACAATATGACACACGAATTCAAAACCCCGATTTCGTCTATTAAAATAGCGGCTGATGTGTTTTCGAAAAGCGAATTTGTGATCAATGATCCGAGACTCTCAAGATATGCTGGCATCATCACAGAACAGAATCAAAGACTTAATGATCAAGTCGAGAAAGTATTGAATATTGCAAGGTTAGAAAAAGATAGTTTTGAGTTAAATAAAGAATCTATAGACGTACATACGGCGATAAGGAATATAGCCAAAAGTGAATCAGTAAGGCTGGAAGATAACGGCATCGAACTGGAATTAGATAATGATGTTATGGAGTTATTTGCTGACCCATTGCACTTCACCAATGTAATAACCAACATCATTGATAATGCGATAAAGTATAGCAATGGAGTGCCGAAAGTAAAGATTAGAACGGAGCGAAAATCCGATATGAATATCATAAATATCATAGATGAAGGCATCGGAATAGAAAAAGAAAAACTAAAAAATATATTTGATAAATTTTATCGAGTATCAACGGGAGATATACATAATGTAAAGGGCTTTGGGCTTGGTCTATTTTATGTAAAAAACATATGTAGTGCTCATGGATGGACCATTGACGTCAAGTCAGAACCCAATATGGGCACAACTTTTATTATTAAAATACCGACTTAATATAAATCATGGAAACAAAAGCAAGAATACTGTACGTAGAAGATGACGAAACATTAGGATTCGTAACTAGGGATAATCTGGAGCAAAATAATTACGAGATAGATCATTACATGGATGGAAAATCGGGATTACAAGCATTCGAAAAGAAGGGATATGACCTATGTCTTCTTGATGTGATGCTACCAGAAATGGATGGATACGAGCTAGCGGAGAACATCAGAAAACACAATAGCGAAATTCCAATTTTATTCCTTACGGCTAAGTCGATGAAAGAAGATAGAATCCACGGATTAAAATTAGGAGCGGATGACTATATCACAAAGCCATTCAGTATTGAAGAGTTGATCTTGAAAATAGAAGTATTCCTGAAACGAAAATATATAGCTACTCCAGATAGTGATGAGTATAAGGTGGGTTCATTCACACTGGATTACAAGAATCTCAAACTAATCGGCGCGGGCAGTGAATCTAACATGACTCAAAAAGAGGCAGATCTGATGAAGCTGATGATAGAAAACTTGGGCAATACATTGAGACGAGAAGATATACTCAAGAAACTTTGGGGCGAAAACGATTATTTCCTTGGAAGAAGTATGGACGTGTTCATTAGTAGGCTAAGAAAGTATATTAAATCTGATACGTCATTGATGATTGAGAATGTGCATGGTGTAGGATTTAGGTTGGTGGAGAATAAGTAGGTGCTATGTTTGTTTTTTTAATGAGCGATTGCAAATTAAAACCATGACCCACAAGGTCTGAAGGACCGACCCCGCTAAGCGATGGTTGAAAAACCATCGTTCGAAGCCAGGTCAGTAGATTAAGGCCTGTAGGACCGATTCCGAAGTTGGGATATACGAAAACATATTTATTCTGTCGTCCCCAATCACCTAACTATCATATATTTATTCTATATTAGATAGCAAATAAAGAAAATGCTATCCCAATTACACGATACGATCACGCAACTCTTGTTTCCAAATATCTGTATGCTATGTGCTAAAGACTATGCATCTGGAAACAACAATCCATTTTGTTTTTCATGTACGGTGAATATGCCTTACACGAATCATTTCAAAACCAAACCCAACAGCGCTACACCAAAGTTCAGGGGTCGAGTGCCTTGTGTAGATGTAGCTTGCCTACTTAATTTTTATAATTATTCTGATGTGAAACCGATGCTCCACCGCCTTAAGTATGAAGGCAGAAAAGACATCGGTTTTCAATTGGGATTAATGGCAGGGCAAAGGGCTAAGAATTCATCTTTTTTTGATGATGTTGATTTGATTATACCGATCCCAATTCATAAGTCTAAATTGATAAAACGAGGATATAACCAGGCTGCATTTATTGGGAAAGGAGTGAGTGAAAAGTTAGATATTCCCCAAAGAGAAGATGTGATCATAAAACATACCAACACTAAGTCCCAAACTAAAATGAATAGAATTGAGCGAGTAAAAAACGTGCGCTCATCATTCCAATTAATTGATAAGGAAGGAATACAAGGCAGACATATCTTATTGGTAGACGATGTTCTGACAACCGGGGCAACGATCGAAGCTTGTGCAAATCATTTATTGGAAGCTCGGGATGTCAAAATATCTATCTTATGTATGTGTTTAGCTAGGAATTAGCATCAATAACTTGATTTTAAATTACTTTTGAACTTTATATGCAGGCATCCTATTTCTAAGGTAACATAAGCGTTGGTATAAAATCAAAATAAGGCAACATGAACAAAGATATAGCAGACATGCGGATCAATTACACAAAGGGTTTCTTGATGGAAGATTCTGTAGTAAGTGATCCTATCATGCAATTTCGATCATGGTTTGAAGAAGCAACGAATAGTGAAGTCCTAGAAGCGAATGCGATGATCATCGCTACAGTTGATGAAAATAATGTCCCATCTGCAAGAACAGTCTTATTAAAAGAAATAGACCCAGAAGGCTTTCTGTTTTATACGAACTATAATAGCGATAAAGCGAAAGAAATATCTGGAAACCCCAATGTCTCCCTTGTCTTCTTATGGAAAGAAATCGAAAGGCAGGTGCGTATAACAGGAGTAGTCGAGAAAATAAGTCCCGACAGATCTGAACAATATTTCCATAAACGACCAAAAGGTAGTCAAATAGGAGCTTGGGTCTCACCTCAAAGTTCTATTATAGATAGTCGAGATGTGTTAGAGGAGAGGCAAAAAGAGATCGAATCAAAGTACAAAGATGAAACACAACTGCCATTGCCAGATTTTTGGGGTGGTTACATTGTAAAGCCTACTGTCGTAGAATTCTGGCAAGGAAGACCAAGCAGATTACACGATAGGCTGCGATATAAATTAGTAGATGGGGAATGGAAGATTGAGAGATTAGCGCCTTAATGGGCTAGTATCAACTAGGGTTTTACCTTTTTAATTTCAAATTTAGTATTGTATGTTTTGATATATTCAAAGCTTAGAAAGCAAACGTATTTCGAGCTATACATTTTGTAATGGAAAGGATGTTATACTTTTCAAGGTTTAAAGTCTATCTGGCTGACCCAAAGATGTCTTGAAATAAAGAAGAAAAAATTTAATACATAGATACTCACAAAGCAGATAACCTAAAATCACTGATATATCACGGTGACTCCCTATGGGATCAATTAAACAATTAGGATTATGATATAAAATATGGTAATCTCCATGAGATTATGATGAGTCGTTCACCTTTACGTATTGGATTGACTTGCAGTAAGTCCTTTACTTTGTGACAAAATATACCGTTTTTGTTTTAGTTTGTCACTAATTTTAATGGTGTATTGCCCTACATAGGAGGGATGGTATATGATGTGGCTTTCGAAGAAAACACTTGATACGTAGCAAACACTCGATTGAAAATCGGTTGTGCAATAGCCAACATTTGAAATAGTAATCGGTATTAGTGAACATGAATTCAGAGAATTCATCCTATTGTAGCTATTTTATTAAAAAATGTATTGATCTCGGCGAGATCACCGATCGTGTTTTGTAATTTGTTATCCATACTCGAGGGTGCGTAAGTCATCTCTATTATCAATGCTTTAATTGGGTTTTATGGACAATGAAATTTCAAATTGTAAATGCAAAGATAACTCACTTATAGTGCCTATATGACGTAGGTCACTCTTTGCTCAAACACTTATGTCTTCTTAACGCAATTTACAACCGTCATTTTCCTAAGCTAATTTCGCCCAAAATTTCATTACGCTTTCCTCACAGAATACTGATCTATTCCCGTCAACTCACCTTGATATTCCACTTTACCTTCACGGATAAGTTGGCGTATTCTCCATTCTGCTGTAGTATCTGTAAGTGTATGCGCGGAGAATTCTAGAATCTGACCTATTATCTTAGGAGCGGGTATCCATTCATTTGTTATTTGCGAAAGAATATATTCATCATGAAAATAGCTATCTACTGATAGAATTTCATGATTTTTTTTGATCCTGTAAGCACCATTCTCTTGCCGCATTGCGAACCATAGATCCCGGTACATTTGCTGCGCTTCTTCTCCTATTATTTGTTTGTATTTATAAAGTTGAGAAACTTGTTCTGGAGAAAACATAGCTAAGTTTACAGGAGGAAGGCCATCGTTCATGTTTTCAGGAGACAGCTTTGAGAGATCAATAATAGACCATTTTAGATTTCTATTTTCTAGATAAGACATTAGCCAAGCTGAAGCCAATATATCATGACAAGAATTTCCCTGCCATACTGTAACTTCGCAATCTTCGACATGATCTAATAAAAGCATAGACTCTTGATAAAAAAGATCGACATCCATTCCGAAATTGATATCCTCATCAATCATTTTCCAATAATCCTGTCTTTGCGATGTATCCATAGCTGCATCACATTCTGAGATAGGACCTTGCGTAAAGTCATCTCTAGAAGTTACTGTTTTATCGCCTGGTAATCCATGAACGTTCATAGCCTCTTTGAGACATCCTGTAGCAGAATCACCATATCCAATATGTATTACTTTCACTATTTTAATATTTCTGCGCCAAGTAATTCATCTGGAATTCCAAATGCATCCACGTAAGCTACTGCATCAGGGCGTATCTCTGTACAAAGTTTAGTGACCATTCTTCTGATTGCTTTCGTTTTAGATCCATCCATATAATCACTTTCTAAAAACCATCCCTTATGTTCCTCAATTACAGTAAGCGCATATAGATCACACATTTTAATTAGGGCATCTTTTGCAGGGCCGTCTTCAGAATCATCTATTTTTTGAGCAAAATTTCTTAATACTAACCTTTCTACATAAGCTTTTGCCAATTCTATCATATGATTCTGACATTTTAAAAATGCATCATAAGGTGCGATTCTTTTTTTGAGATAGTCCTGCATTCTTTGACTTAGACTAATCAATAATTTTTTCTCTTTAAATCTGAGTGCGTGAAGGTGGAAGTCTCTATCAAGAAGATGTTCTGACGAGGTGTTTCGAGTATATATTGGATTATAACCGACCATAGTATTACTGATACGATCACCGAGATAACGGATCACTGCAGTAAATCCTTCATCATGAAAAGATTGTTTAAATTCAGTTAATAAGCCTTTGGCAACAAGTTGGAGAAGTACGGTATTGTCTCCTTCGAATGTTGTGAAGATATCACTATCTCCTTTGAGTGCTGCAAATCCATTTTCTGAGAGATATCCTTTTCCACCACATGCTTCTCTGCACTCTTGTACAGTGTCTGTTGCATGCCAAGTAGCCATAGATTTTAATCCAGCTGCTTTGGTCTCGATCTTTCTCATCTGATCCTCATCTGCATTGATATAGTCTTCGCTTAATTTTGATATTGCGAGATAATATCCATAAGTCTTTGCCAACCGAGGGAATAGTCTTCGCTGATGTGATGGATAGTCAATTAGTAATGTTTCCGGTTCGCCGTCTTTTGGTGCGAATTGTCTTCTTTTTGATGCATATTTTATAGCTATAGCCAATGCTGATTTGGAAACATTAACTCCGGCTTGTCCTACACATACACGTCCTACGACTAATGCTCCTAGCATTGTAAAGAAACGTTTGTTTGGATTTTTTATCGGACTTTCGTAAACGCCAGCATTGTTTATCGAGCCGTATCTATCCAGTAAGTTTTCTACTGGAACGGTAACATTGTCGAACCATAATCTACCATTGTCTACACCGTTGAGTCCTATTTTGTACCCACAATCTTCTACTTTTACTCCTTCCAGTAAGTTGTTATTCTTATCTCTTATAGGTACTAGAATTGCATGTACACCATGAACTTCACCATCTACTATAAGTTGAGCAAAGACGGCGGCCATCGTACTGTGTATGGCATTTCCAATATATTCTTTCCCTGCATCAATAGAGGGAGAATTAACCACTATACTCTGTGTTTTATGGTCGTATGTAGCTGTTGTCAATAGACCACGCACATTGGATCCATGACCTGTTTCTGTCATTGCAAAGCATCCCAGTAATTTTGCTTTACCCAGTGCATCAACATATTTTCTGTGGTGCTTTTCCGTACCAAGATTATAAACAGATCCACCAAACAGACCAAATTGCACTCCGAATTTGATCAATAAACTAAGGTCGCCATAGGCCAATGTCTCGAATACTGTAATGTGATCACCAACGCGACCACCTCCGCCGTATTCTATAGGGAATGCGTATGCGCCAAGTCCTTGGTCAGCTAATGCTTTGCATTGTGCTAAGGTTACTTTTCTCTTTTCTTCTTTATCAGGATTAAGTGAGTGTTTGAAGAACGGATCTTGTAATAGTTTTTTTACTCTAGCAATTACATCAGCTTTTTGTCCATCAAGAATTGATTGCAACTGCTTTGGTTTGAAAGAGTGTCTGGTGCTCATTTCATTAATAGATTCAGTATCCACCTTTGATAATAGCAATCGAACACTATTATCATTATTTAAACCCATCGCTGACTGTATTTCTTCTATTGCTTTAATAGCTTTTGGGTCGTTCCAAGGCTTATCATCTTGTAATGGCGAACTACTTTTAGCCATATCTATGCCTAACTGGACAAGTGATTTTTTTTCTATCTCTTCTAGATCATGAGAATTTTCACGAAGCACTTCCACCCATTCTTTGAATAGACTTTGAGAAGGTGGATGTTTAGGATCTGTGTACCTTATTAGATATTCCTTTTCTTCCGGTGTTAGAAAATCTGCTTTTGATAATTTGTCATGAATGAGAGTGATCTCACTTGGACTAAGCACACTATCCGACCACCCGACATAGAACATAGGTAGCATTGTGAGTATTCCGGGAGTTATTTCTTGAGAAACTATAGTATCCATATTGATAGAATTTATTTGATCTGTTTATTCAAAACAAGAAAGAGAAAGATAATGTTTCTTTTGAGATTATTTTTGATGATAAATATTAAATAGTATAAAAGGAAGAAAATATGGAAAACGGTGACTAATTGTTACATTAGCGTCAGAAGGACGTTAAGTCTTTGGTATTAAGTACTTAACACCACTTAGAATTTAAAATAAAAAACATGAAAAAAATAATTTTTACATTAATTGTATTTGTTGGAGCACTAGGAATGATAGATGCACAAGAGGTTTCAGAACGTGATATGTCTATGAGCCTTGGCAAGCAAATGGCTTTTTCTATTGATATAGATGGAGCGGACGAAGACATGGTTGAGGATGTATGGAAGAAGTACGTGAAGGACTATGGGAAGTCAAAAAGGAATAAAAAAGCAAAAGAATATTACGTGCTTGGTGCAAGAGTGCCAATGATAGCGGGAGCTAGTGATATTGATCTATATATTAAGTTTGAGGAGAGAGTTGGCCATACAACTGCAAGTCTATGTATAGACAAGGGTGGAAGTTTTGTTAATTCTGACGAGCACCCAAAAGAGGCACAAGGAGCTGAAGAATTTCTTACTGAATTTTATCTCGTAGTGAAGAAAAAAGCGATTTCTGAAGAAATGAAAGAGCAAGAAAAATCTCTTGAAAAACTGGATAAGTCTCTTAGAAAGCTTGAAAAGAAAAACACTGGATATCATGACGATATCGAAGATGCAAAGGAAAAAATAGAAAAAGCTGAAAAGAATATAGAACAAAATCTAAAAGATCAGGAAGATCAAAGAATATTGATCGAGCAACAAAAAAAGGTAATTGAAGAGATTATTGAGAGATTAAATAACCTTGGAAAGGGATAGACTGAATAATTTCTTAAATTTTAAAACGTTCATATATTGTGGTTTTCAAGACTGCTTTATATGAACGTTTTTTTATTTAATACTTAAATTCTTCGATGCTTGCATTGGGGTTATAAGAAAGATGTTATTTGCATAAAATCGGCTTACCACAAAAAGATATGATTTCCGATGTTTAGGTTGGAATTTTTTTGGAGAATGCTCCATCCGCTTGAGGAGGGGTGGTCAGAATGTAGAATCCTTTTTACTGGTGATTTTAAAAGCAAAATAATTATTTCAGATCTCAAAAAAATAATAAAGAAAACGATATTAACTACATGCGTTTCCGCTATTGTTTACTTGATTATTAATGTTGCTACTCCGTATATAGGTTTTCTCAAGACAAGGAGTATTGAAAATCAAATTACTTATTTGGATGAACTTTTATCCGATGGCTATGATGATGAATTACAACTTAGATACCCAGAGGGGAAAATATTCAGCAATGCACTTCTAGCGCTTTCAATTATTGACTATTCTGACAAAAATATTTTATCTACAAAGAAACACGCATTGATTGTTGATCGATGCATTATGAGACTTCTTTCGGAATCGACAGTGTATCCTTTCGTAGCGAGTATGAAACCTGAATTTGGGGCATTTTTTAATGGTTGGCTAAATTTCACACTGAACAAGTATGCCAATAGTAACTTATTTAAATTATCTACTAAGAAGAGTAATGTGTTAGCTGCTCATGAAAGAATTTCTGACGAGATCATAAGTGCTCAATCTGACTCTATCAAAATTCTAGATACATACCCAGGTAGTTATTGGCCAGCTGATAATCTAGTGGGTATTCTCTCCATTGAAGATAAATATTTAAAATCCAAGTGGCTAGATAAACTTTATGAAGCTTGCACATCTGAATCGAAGCTACTTCATCACTCAGGATACAATACAAATGAGGTTAGAGGATCGTCACAGGCACTGATATTGTATCTTTTATCTCAATACGACATCGAGAAGTCTTCACATGAAAATTTATTGTTTCAAAATCTTCTTGTGGAAAATGTTTTAGGAATTGAATTGGTAAAAGAATTTACTGCGGATGTTGAGAGTTATCCAGATGTAGATTCTGGTCCTGTAATACTTGGTTACGGAGCGGTCGCAACAGTGATGAATATAAAATCACAAAAGGCATTAGATAATTCGAGCTCAAAATGTACTTGGGCTTTTTTAAATTCAATCTCTATACCTGTCAACTTCTTCGGTCAAAAATATTACTTATTCAAAAAAGAGCCGATGTATGATGTTTTTATGCTTTGGTGTTCTGTTGAATTATAACTGTCAGATTACATTGTTTTCAGAATAATAAAGAGAAAGATCTAAGTTGGAAACACATTGCGTTAATATATATACGAAAACATATGCACAAATCTCTTAAAGAGACTTTGGGTTGATTTATTTGTTTGAGGATAAAAGAAATACTGCATATGGCCTAAGCTGAAATTGAAAATCAGTGTACTAATATGTCATTATATCAAGTGTTCATACATAACAGAAAATTTATATATGATATTAACTTATTGTGCAAGCTATGTTTTGGATCAACAAATCTATATTTGCAAATATAGTGCAAAAATGAGTTGTCCACATTGTATGTTCGTTCTCCACAAATGGCTAACAGGCCGTTAGTTGTTGAAGGTTTTTTCATCTTAATGGAACTCTTAGCTTTGTACTGCAATTTTCAATAATACATCTTCAAGTCAATGGCAGAATCAGAAAAGCCTCTAAAGGCAGTATCGAATAGAATGAGTGCAGTAAAGAATGATCAAGGTGATCTTTCTTTTGGAAAAGTACAGCCTCAGGCAATTGCGCTGGAGGAAGCTGTACTAGGCGCTATTATGCTAGACAAAGATGCGTTCCCTACAGCAACTGAGATTCTGAGGGCAGATTCATTCTACTTGGAAGCGCATCAACTTATCTACACAACAATGAGTGAGATCTATGGGCAATCTCAGCCTATTGATCTACTTACCGTACATGAAGCATTGAAGAAAGCCGGTGCGCTTGAAAAAGTTGGTGGTATTACTTATTTGATGGAGTTGACAAATAAAATTGCCTCAGCCGCCAATTTAGAATTTCACGCAAGGATAATAGCACAAAAATTTATTCAACGAGAATTGATCAGAGTATCCACCACAATTATCGAAGATTCATATGATGAGACTAAGGATGTATTTGAGTTGCTGGATATGGCAGAGCAAAGTTTATATGATATCACAGATAAAAACTTGAGTTCTGGTTACGAATCGCTCAAAATGCTTGCAATACAAGCACAAAGAGAGATCGAGGCAGCATCTCAAAAAGGATCAGAAATGACTGGTGTGACCACTGGTTATGTTGAGCTTGATAAACTTACGAGTGGATGGCAACCTTCTGATTTGATTATTATAGCTGCCCGACCTGGTATGGGTAAGACAGCATTCACACTTTCCTTGGCTAAGAACGCAGCGGAGGTAGGAAGAGGGGTAGCAGTATTTTCGCTGGAGATGGCGAGTGTCCAACTCGTGCAGAGACTTATATCCATGGATGCCGAAATCTCAGGTAGCAAACTGAGAAATGGTCAAATGGAAGATTACGAATGGAAAAAACTACACGAATCAGTAGAAAAACTGGCAGATGTACCTATTTTTATAGATGATACACCGGGTATCAACATTTTCGAACTAAGAGCCAAGTGCAGAAGACTAAAGCAAAAACATGATATATCGATGATCGTAATCGATTACCTTCAACTGATGAGTGGTGCTCCAGGTGGCGGCGGTGGCGGAAATAGAGAACAAGAAATTTCAACCATTTCTAGATCCCTGAAAGGGCTGGCCAAGGAATTAAAAGTACCAGTAATCGCACTATCTCAGTTATCAAGAGCTGTTGAATCAAGAGGAGGAGAAAAGCGTCCTATGCTTTCGGATTTGAGGGAATCAGGAGCGATCGAGCAGGATGCAGATATTGTGACATTTATCTATCGTCCAGGATACTACGGTATCGAAGAAGGAGATATGGGTGTCCCTTCTGACCTTACTGAGATCATCGTAGCCAAACACAGAAATGGTAGTTTGGACACCGTAGAACTAAAGTTCGTAGGTCAATATGTGAAGTTCGAAGATCCAGGGGAAGGAGGATTTAGCAATGACCTTGGGAATAGTTTCGTCGCAGATCCATTTGCAAATGGTATGGTTACCAGACAGTCTAAGATGAATGAAGGTGATGGAGGTGGAAGTGATGCTTCTGCAGGATTTGGCACTCCAGATCTAGGAGATATACCGTTTTAAGAATGGTATTTTCGAAAGGTTTATTGAAATAATAAATCACAAGTCTTATGACATCCAAAATAAAATTTATTGCATACCTGGCTCCATTGATAGTAAAAGCATTTTTGTTATTTTGCTTTATTGGGATGTGTTTTGATGATTCTATAGAGAATTATTCTGCGCCTTGGTTTTTTGTTCTATCGGCTCTAATATTATATTCTTTATTGATGTGGTCAGAGTTTGTGAAAATACCAAAAATCAGAATTGATAATGGATCAATAAGCTACAAGTCAAAGAAAGCAAAGGTCAATTTTAAAAGATCGGATATACTAAAATTGGAGCGAACCAGATTAGGAAAAAACACTAAATATTCGAATAGAGGAGGATTAGAAATCCACACTAAATCGGACATACTATTTCTTCCCTACCTTCTGTATTCGAATGAGAAAGAAATCCTGCAATATCTATATAATGTAAATGAAATCGAAGTAGATATCAAAAGTAATTTTGGTTCTGGAAATTTTAGTTTTCTTAAGTATTTTTATCGAGTATTGAGTGGCTTAGTTATTACTCCACTTGTCTTTTTAGCTTTAGTTATTATTAGTAAGTCAAACTCCTATTGGGGAATATTAATATCTGTTGCCGTTTTTGGTCTTCTGCTTTTCGGGTTGCTTTTGAATTATAGATATCTCAGAATAGAAGAAGGTTATCTAAAACACATTAATCCATTTTTATTAAAGAGCACAAATTACAATGTAAGCCAAATTGTATATTCGAACGGTCAACCTACAAGGTCTAGGCTCTTAACTATAGAGCTCGTCGATAAAAGAATAGTGATTCTGCGAGCGGGACTAAATACGCAAATAGAAATTGATGAGTTATCAACAATATTGAATGCTAATACCAATAAGTCAGGCGAAGTTAATGGATGAGATCTTAGAAAAAAATCACGATACTAATTCTTCAATGTAGTGTTTCTTTATTCCGAATTCTGCTTTTAGGGCAGCCACTTTTTCTAAAGCTCCATTATTTAGATTACCTGTTTTTACAGCAGAAATCATTACGTTTTTACCAGTATGTTCCGAAGATATAAATTCGAATACTTTCACTTCGTATCCTTGAGATTCTAGGATTAATGCTCTTATAGAATCAGTTATCATCTCAGCTTGGCGCTCCAATAATATACCGTGTTTCAAGATAGGATTCAGGGCAGACTTAGTCTTGCTCATTGCTTTTCGGATCTGCTTATGGCAGCACGGTGCGACCACTATATACTTAGCTCCTGCCTCAAGGCCTTTAGCAATAGCCATATCCGTAGCGATATCACAAGCATGGAGAGCAATCACCATATCAGCTGACTTTATGTTATATGCATCAATACTTCCTAGCTCGAAATTAAGATTCGTTAACTTATTTTTTTTCGCGATCGTGTTACATTTATTAACTAAATCTTGTCGAATCTCTACGCCTTTTACTTCAGCCTTTATAGAGAGATGGTTATTTAGATAATCGTACATTGCAAAAGTAAGATAGCCTTTTCCGCAACCCATATCCACGATGCTTTTGACATCCGTATCATCTTTGATCAGTGCAGCTATTAATTCTATATATTTATTAATTTGCTTGTACTTGTCCTGCGAATGAGCATAGATTTTACCATTGCTAGAGCTAAGTCCAAGATCTTCTAAGTAAGGAGTAGATTCTGATATAAGTCGTTGTTTTTTATGATTATGTTGTTCGATGCTAATTTCGTGTTTTTCTTTTTTGATCAAGATTTTTCCATGTCCTTTTTTGGATTGCAGTAAGCTGATTTTTTGGTCAGAAAAGTATAAATCTGCATTAAAGAAAGTGTCTTTTAAGTTTTCAGATATTTCATCGATAAGCGTATCAGAATTATAATTTTTTACTTGGTCATTGGTCTTGCTTCTGTAAGTTGCATTCCAAACAAGTTTTCCATTAATCTCGACCGGGCGGAAAATCATATTTCTTAACTCACTCTGTTTGTTTCTTGGTTTAGCAAGTGTAAGCTTAAAGAGTTGATTCTCACCTAAGGCTGTTTCAATATATGCAATGAAATCTGTCATGGCACAAAGGTATTGAAATTTTGGATTGAGTTATGTTAGATTTTCACCTTAAAGGAACAGCCTTTTTAAAAAAGCCGCACCACAATTTCTTGTGGCACGGCTGAACTTGTAATCCAATCTTAATTAAATCCTTTTCAGAAGATTAATCTATTTTAGTTATTCTCTTCGTTATTGAAAATTGAGCGTCAGAAATAACTACAGTATAAATGCCATTTTGTAAGTCGACAACATCAATTACTTGACCTGATTGTGCATTTTGTATGTTTCGGATTGCTCTTCCGTTTTGATCTACGATATAGATAGTAGGATTATTGAATTGATTATTTTCAAAATCTACTGTTACTAAATTACTCGCAGGACTAGGGTATACATTCGCTTCATTTGATGGCAGTTCAGTAGTGCTCACTGGAGGTAATAATACCATGTCAATTACATGTACAATACCGTTATCTGTTACTATATCAGCTACGATTACTTGTGCACCATTTATAAATACATTGTCATCATCAATTGAAACAGTGATATCTCCTCCGTTAAGAGTAGTCGCTGTCATACCATCAGATAAATCAGTAGATAATACTTCTGAGCCTAATACGTGGTAAAGTAGTATATCCGTCAAGTCACCTTCTGGATCTGATAATAGTGCACTGATTGTCTCAGCTGGAAGTTCTGCAAAAGCTGCATCAGTCGGTGCGAAAACAGTGAAAGTACCTTCTCCTTGAAGCGTTTCTGATAGATTTGCAGTATCTAATGCAACTTGCAAAATAGTATGATTTTCTGATCTAATTACTACATCCATTACCGTAGTCGGAGCTGGAAGTAGAACTGCATCAATTACATGTATCAATCCATTTCCAGTAAAGAAATCTGTTAAGATAATTTGAGCATCATTTATAAATGCTCCATTCGCATTTAAAGTGATAATCGCCGTTTCTCCTTGTGCTGTTGTAATTTCTAATTGATCAGATAGATCACTCGCAAATGTTCTTCCTTCAACAACATGATATAACAGTGCATCAGTTAGTTTTTCTGGCGCAGCTGCTAATGATTCTAGTATATCCGCAGGCACAGCTGCAAAAGCATTATCCGTCGGTGCGAATAAAGTTGTTCTCGTATCAATAGAGTTTTGAGGATCTACTAATCCAGTCCCTTGTAATAGTTGTGCAAGTATTGAAAAACCTTGGCTATTAAATACGACGGAAGCATTTGTATTTGGAATCATGATAGCATCTATAACATGGACTACACCATTTGTTCCAGGTAAGTCAGTTACTGTTATCATTGCTCCTGGTCCACCATTCGCATTGATCGTAAATCCACCAGTTTCTACTGCTGTGACTAAGTAATCTAATCCATTAAGAGATGTTGCTATAGTTCTGTCTACTAAGTCTCCTGAATTAATAATAGAACCTGTCACATGGTACGTGAGAATCTGAGAAAGTTGCCCGGAAGGATCCGCTAATAATTGGTTAATAATATCCTGTGATAATACTGAAAACGCATCATCAGTTGGTGCAAATACTGTAAATGTACCTTCTTCAGAAAGTGCAACATCCAAACTTGCAGCTTCTAATAATGTCTCAAGTGTATTATGATCAGGAGAGTCAGCTATAATATCAAATACTGTTGGATCTGGTGGTAATAATACTGCATCGATCACGTGTACAACACCATTGTCAGCTTCTAGATCTGCCATGATTACCTGTGCATCATTGATGAATACACCATCCATGTTAATTGTTACAGTTATATCTTTTCCATTTATAGTTCCGATTACTTGACCATCAGCTAGATCAGTAGATAACGCCGTAGCTCCAACTGTATGATAAAGCAATATGTCAGTCAATGTTCCAGAAGGATCTTCTAATAGTGCTTCTACTGTTCCTTCTGGTAAAGCAGCGAATGCATCATCGGTCGGTGCGAATAAGGTAAACGGCCCGTCCCCTGAAAGTGTACCATCTAATTCAGCTGCGATAACAGCTGCTTCTAGTGTATTATGAACATCAGAGTTGACAACGATATCAACAACCGTCTGAGCATATGAAAATACTGAAAAAAGAAGAAAAACGAGTAAATGTCTAAATTTCATAGTTATAAGTTTTTTGATTTTTAAAAATTTAATTCAAGAGTGATGTATGATCACTTCACTTACTAGTATGCAATTACTCATAAAAGGGTTGCTTTTTGTTTAATCTTTTTTTTTAAAACTTAAACAAAGCAAAGTTTTATTCATTATTACTATTGATAATTAGTCTAGAATAAGATCATGGCTTTAATCCAAGAATGATAATATTTTAGTCCCAGGCAACTCTAACTATTCAAATTGCATATATGTTAATGAAAATAATCATAGACGAATTGGATCTTATTAATGAATGTATCAATGGAAGTAGGTCTGCGCAAAAACAGCTCTACAACAACTATAAGGTGAAAATGTACACCTTATGCCTCAGGTACATGTCGAATAAAATGGATGCAGAAGATATGTTGCAAGAAGGATGGGTGAAAATATTCAAACAAATTCGAACCTTCGATCCTCAAAAAGGTAATTTCTACAGTTGGATAAAACGAATATTTATCAATACAAATCTAGAGTTCTTAAGAAAGAAGAGGTTGCAATTTGAAGATATACCAGAAGCGGATATCGTACACTCAACCAATATTAACAAGCCAATACATGATATGGCTTTGCAAGAATTGGTTGAAGTACTCCAAGAACTGCCTACGGGATATAGATCGGTATTTAATTTATTTGTATTAGAAGGATATACACATAAAGAAATAGCTGATACATTAAATATATCACCCAATACTTCAAAAACACAACTGATGAAGGCGAAACATATGATGAAGGATAAAGTAAATGTATTAAGAGCCATATAATTATAACCAATGAGTAATAGTGATAATATAGAGCGTGCTTTTCAAGATAAATTTGATAGCGATTCTGTTTCTGATCAGGGATGGAATAAACCTAGAGATATAGTATGGGATAAAATTGAACAAGACCTTATTAAAAGAGACAAAAGTAGATTTGGTTTGCCATTTTTTCTGCTTCTAGCGGGCTTACTCATCTCGCTGGTTGGGTTGGGTTATGTCCTAAGTCAAAATAATAATCTTACAAAGCAGGTTGATGAAATAAGGATAGATTTAGAAACGTGCGCTAGTGAAAATAATATTGAACCTACAAAGCCTATTCAAAATGAAGGTGATATAGTAACGGCTAGTGAAACAGATAGTGAAGATGAAGTACTCATTGCAAATCAAAAAAAGGATGACTTAAAAATAATTAAGTCTTCTGTTCCAAATGCAAAAAAAGTAAAGCGTAAGATTGCGCAAAAAAAAGAATTAAATATTCAGAATAAGGCTGTCAACGATGTGATACCACCTTATTTAACAACAACACAAAACTATACGGACAAAATAAAGAAAAGTGGAAGAACAAATGAAACTAGTGTAAACAAAACAGAAGCTAAGGGTGGCAATAAGATAAAAAGAGAAAATCAAATACCTTCTTCCATAGCACAAAGAGAAATCGTACTTAAAATGGAACGAGAGCGCGTTAGATATCTAAATGTTGCAGATTTTGTCTCAACAAATGATAATGTAGAGCCTCTTTCATTGATATCTATTTCTGGAGGTATAATTGGAAGTAAACTGATTAATAAAGGAAACCAAGTATCAGCTCTTTCAGAGTTTATTGATGATGAATATGCAAAGTTAGGATCTGTAGTTGAAGTGAAATATACAACGGCGGTAGCAAAAAAATGGAGTTTAAGTGGAGGTCTAGGTCTTGCGAATCAGGAATATGTAACAGAATATGATCTTACGCTTCCATATGCAGCGGTGGATGAAGTGATAGAAAATGGAGTCGGTTATATAGACTTCGAACATAGCCTTCCTACATCTTTTGGCAATACTAATACAGAATTCAGATTAAGAAGAGCGGATACTAATCAGTCAATTGAAGAAGAAAGTGTCAAAATAGATTTCGATACAAAACATAGGTTTCTATCACTTACCGCTCCGATTTCTATAGATTATTTAGGAAGTTATCTTCATTCTGGATTTTTTGTAGGACTGGATTTTATACCATCTTATATACTTAATGCTAGGTCAGGGATATCGTCAGTATTATCTAGGCACAGTGAAATTGAATCGGTAAACAATGAGTCAAAATCTGATTATGATGAACTAGAAAAATTCAATGTAGCATTGGGAATACATACTGGGTATCGGTACGCATTATCTCAAAAGAGTGGGTTGGAATTTGGAGCTTCGTATTTGCAAAATGTAAACAGTTATTTTTCCTCGCAATCATTTTCATCACGAAGTCATGGAATTCAACTTTCTGCTGGATATTTCTTCAGATTTTAAAAAGAAACTTTGTACGACTATATAGTTGTATTTCAGTATTTTGTTATTTCTAATATCTGATGTTTGGAATAGAATGCTTAGTCAACTTTATAAAACGATCAAGTGACCTGTATAACAAGCACGATGATAATGGTAGCGTTTAAAAAATTGTGGGATGATTTTGCATTCTAGTAAATGAACGATTTATCGAAAAGTAAAGTTGAAAAACCAATAATTAAAATAAAAGAATAAGGCTAACTGAAAAGCACCTCACTATATTTGCATAATATGAAAAGAAAAATTGTACTAGCCATAGGAGGATCTAGCGGATCTATTTATGCAAAGTTATTGATGGATAAGTTGTCCAAAATCGAAGATGTAGTAGTCGGAGTAGTGATGAGCGACAACGCTATATTAAACTGGGATATAGAAATCGGTACATTCAATGCGAGTGAATATCCATTTACTTTTTATAAGAAGAATGACTTTATGGCTCCGTTCGCATCTGGATCAGCGAAGTATGATACAATGATCATATGCCCGTCTTCCATGGGATTACTAGCAAGAATAGCGGGTGGGATATCCAATGATCTTACTACACGAGCGGCCGATGTTGTGCTCAAAGAAAGACGAAGACTTATTATTGTTCCTCGAGAGGCACCTTATAATCTCATTCATCTCAGGAATATGACATCACTTACTGAAGCTGGAGCTGTTATATGTCCAGCTACACCTTCATTCTATAGTCAACCAGAATCACTAGAAGAGATTTGTAATACTGTTGTAGATAGAGTTCTTGACCTTGCAGGATTTGATATATCTACTTATAGATGGGGAGAAGAGAGTGAATAATATCCATTTTTGAAACGAGTTACTTATCTGTCACAGTTGTTTTCAATATTTAGAATTGAAAATACTACATTTGCACCATCTATCAATTAAGAGATTTAGAACGATGGCAAAGAGAACAAAAGTAGCTGAAATATTAGCTGGAGATTATATAGGAAAGGAATTAACCGTAGCAGGTTGGGTAAGATCATTTCGAAGTAACCAATTCATAGCATTGAATGACGGGTCGACGATCAAAACACTTCAACTTGTTGTTGATTACGAAAATGAGGATCCGGAATTAATCAAGCTTATTACAGTCGGAGCTGCGGTAAAAATAACAGGCCAGATTGTAGCGTCTCAAGGAAGAGGTCAAACAGTGGAATTGAAAGCAACTGATATCAAAGTACTTGGTGTTTCAGAAGCGGAACAAGGTCCTGGACAATATCCGTTGCAGCCAAAGAAACACTCGTTAGAGTATCTTAGAGAAATTGCTCACTTAAGGTTTCGTACCAATACATTCGGTGCGATATTCAGAATAAGACACCACGTAGCGTTCGCTATTCATGAGTTTTTTCATAATAAAGGATTTCTATACATACATGCGCCTATCATAACTGGTAGTGATGCAGAGGGAGCCGGTGAGATGTTCAAGGTTACGAACTTCGATATCGATGATACTCCCAAAGGAGAAGACGGGAAGACAGATTTTAGCCAAGATTTCTTTGGGAAAGCTACTAATCTTACTGTGTCAGGTCAATTAGAAGCGGAACTTGCAGCATTAGCATTTAGTGAAGTATATACATTTGGTCCTACATTCCGTGCTGAGAATTCTCATACATCAAGACACCTTGCTGAGTTTTGGATGATTGAGCCAGAGGTAGCATTTGCAGACTTGGAAGATAACATGGACTTAGCTGAGGAAATGCTAAAGTATGTCATCAAAAGTGTATTAGACAGATGTGGTGATGATCTTGATTTCTTAGAAAACAGATTGATTGATGAAGAAAAAGTAAAACCTACCAATGAGCGTTCTCCAATGCCATTGAAAGAGAAGCTACAGTTTTGTATTGACACTGATTTTGAAAGAGTAACCTATACTCGTGCGATCGATATACTTAAAAACTGTAAACCGAATAAAAAAGGTAAGTTCCAATATAAAATAGAAGAGTGGGGAGTAGACCTTCAAAGTGAGCACGAAAGATTCTTAGTAGAGAAGCACTTTAAGAAGCCGGTAATCTTGACTGATTATCCTAAAGATATCAAAGCATTCTATATGAGAATGAACGATGATGGAAATACTGTAGGAGCTATGGATATTCTATTCCCAGGAATAGGAGAGATCGTAGGTGGATCTCAGAGAGAAGAAAGATTGGACGTTTTGCTAACAAGAATGAAAGAGATGGATATTCATGAAGACGAAATGTCTTGGTTCTTGGATACGAGAAGATTTGGAACTTGTCCTCATGCAGGGTTTGGTCTAGGGTTCGAGCGATTGATTTTGTTTGTTACAGGTATGTCTAATATCAGGGATGTAATTCCATTTCCTAGATTTCCAGGAAGTGCTGAATTTTAATACCTAAATTCTCCAATGCTTGCGTCGGGGTTATAAAAATATGTTTTTTGCATAAATAGGTTTTAAGACAAAAAGATACTGTTTCCGAACTTAACGTTGGAGAAACTATGGTGAATATGTCATCCGCTTGCGGTGGGTGGGATAGTCAAAATTTAGGATCTTTTTTACTTCCGAAACAATTTATACGACCAAATACTGCTTCATTTAAAATTGAGGTAACTGGTGTTAAATTTTGCTTTATTGAACAATAAAGGCGATTAGATATTGGTGTCTACCTTCATCCTAAACTATTGATGTAGCTGATAAAATCATTTCCATAAATCAAGGACTTGATCGTTTTGCTAGTGAAATATACGAATGTCTGTCTCCCAATTTATGACTGCTATTGTCTTGATGAGTAAAATAATTAACTTCTCTATTTTGATATTGTGCAACTTCTTTATACTTTGGCAGTAGGTATAAGAAATGTTTTATATCCTCTTAAAACTTCAGATATAACTCTAACTCATCAAATATTTGAGAAATTGAGATTCCGATATCTGATGACAATAATAATTATTGTACAATTAGGCGTTTTATCCTTGAGTACATCATGGATGCCAAACCAATTTTTTTAATTACTAAGTTAATAACTGTGTTTACCAAAAAAGAGCAGCTCGAGATTCTAGAGAAACTAGGATATAATATTGTGCATGATAAAGATAGTTTGTCACGCAAAGCAAAAATATATGGAGGTGCAGATAGTGGTTATATTATGGTAGAGGGCAAAAGAACATCTGTAGAAGTAGTGTTTAAAAACGAAATAAGGAAAAGAATTTTTAATATATAAAACTGATAATAATATGGCTATCAATCTTCAAAAAGGACAGAGAGTATCTCTTGGTTTATCAAATGTTACATTAGGATTAGGATGGGATCCAAATTCTAGCACTGGTGCTGAATTCGATTTGGATGCGTCAGCATTTATGTTGGGTGCTAACGGTAAGATACCTCAAGATGAATTCTTTATTTTTTACAATAACAAGTTTTCTCCTTGTAAATCAGTAGAAGGTGCTGATGATGATCAAACTGGTGGCGCATCTGATGGAGATGATGATGAGCAAATCAAAGTGAATCTTAATCAAATAGATCCTAGAATAACAGAGATAGTATTTATCGTTACTATCCATGATTTTGAAACGAGAAAGCAAAATTTTGGACAAGTAAGAAACTCTTACATCCGTATCGTAGATCAAGGCAATAATACTGAAATAGCGAAATATGAGCTAGAAGAAGATTTCTCTATCGAAACATCTGTAGAATTCGGAAGACTATATAAAAAAGATAACGAATGGAAGTTCCAGGCTGTTGGAGAGGGATATCAAGATGATCTCAATTACTTTGTAGGAAAATATACATAGAAGAACCAATTATTTAACATTTAAAACACTCAAAAAATGGCAATTAACCTCCAAAAAGGTCAAAGAATAGACCTGACAAAAAAGACAGCTTCAGGTGGAGTTGCAGATCTTACTAAATTCTGTGTAGGTGTAAACTGGGGAGCAATCGAAAAAGAGCAAAAGAAATTTTTCGGAGGCACCAAAATAGTAAAACATGCAGTAGATTTAGATTTATCTTGTATAATGATGTTTCAAGACAAGCAAAAATATGACCACCTATATTCTCCAGAATATAACCCAAGTGCATTAGCACAAATTGGACTCCCTCCTGGGAAATTGGTGTCTAGAGATGGAGCACTAAGACATAGTGGTGATGATCTTACTGGGGATCTTGATGGTGATGATGGACTTGATAATGAGATTATCTCTATAGATCTCACAAGGGTCGATCCCAATATTGATCAGATATTCTTTTTTATCAACAATGTAGGAACAGAAGATTTTCGCCAAATACCATTTGCTAAAATTAGAATGTACGAAGGTACTCCTACTAGAGTAGATAATGTAGTTGCCAATTATGACATCGTATCCGACCCATCATATAGTGGCCATAGAGCGATGGTACTCGGTAAGCTGTATAGAAAAAACGGAACATGGAAATTTAATGCGATAGGAGATGTAACCCAAGACCAAAATTTTGCGGCTACATTGATGAATATTGCTAAGAATTATGCGTAATTCCTACTAGCTGAATTAATAAGCTAGTAATAAATTGATTTATAAAATATAGCTGATAAGGTCAATGGCCTTATCAGCAAATTTTTCTATAAACGATATAGATTCATTTAGAATACAAAAACACACATGAGGAGATTACCCGTATATCTATTGATAGATACATCAGGATCTATGTTTGGAGAGCCTATACAATCTGTAAATGTTGGATTACAAGCTATGATGGCATCGCTCCGGCAAGATCCTCATGCTTTAGAATCTGTTTATTTATCCATTATAACATTCGACAAAGAGGTTAATCTGATTTTTGGATTAACAGAATTGGCTCAGGTGCAGTTACCAGAAATAACAACACCACAGTCTGGGCCCACATTCTTAGGGATGGCACTAAAGATGGTCCGAGAACGAGTCCTAAGCGAAGTTATAGAATCAAATGGATCTGATAAAGGGGATTGGATGCCATTGTTGTTTATTATGACAGATGGTAAACCCTCTGATTTACTGGAGTTCAAAGAAGCTGTTCCACTTATAAGAAAAATGAAATTTGGTAGTATCGTAGCTTGTGCTGCAGGACCAAAAGCGAAGGAAGAGTTTCTCACTGAGCTTACAGATAACGTGGTCAGCTTGGATACCACAGATGCGTATGCATTTCAGTCATTCTTTAAATGGGTTTCAGAGTCAGTAAGTATTGGTAATCGAAGTATCGGTGCTGCTGATGATGTCGCACTACCGCCACCGCCGCCAGAGATTAACCTTGTGATATAAGACATTTCAAGACATTATATTGGCATTGAATTTTAATTGCGCATAAACCCAAAAAAATAATCATGAGAAGACTTCCCATATTTATAGTTATAGATGTTTCAGAATCAATGGCAGGCGACCCTATCATCCAAGTGGAGGAAGGAATGCGTACTATTGTAAGTGAATTAAAAAAAGATCCTTATGCATTAGAGACAGTGTACATATCTGTAATTGTATTTGCTGGAGTGCCTAAAACCTTAGTGCCACTTACCGATATCATTTCGTTTTATCCACCTAGGTTGTCGATTGGAGCCGGGACTGGTTATGGTGCGGTTCTGACCCATCTAATGACAGAAATAAAGAATAACGTAAAAGTGACGACGCCTAATCAAAAAGGAGATTGGAAGCCAGTAGTTTACTTTATGACAGACGGGAATCCTACAGACGACTATACTATAGATTTAGGAGTATGGGAACGTATCTGGCAACCAAAGACTAACACCGTTGTCGTGTCTATAGGGAATAATTCTGATCACGAAATTCTCAATAAAATATCTAAAAATATACTTCATTTCGATGAAAGTGATGCGGATGCATATGCTCAGTTTTTCAAATGGGTCACTGGTTCTATTAAGACACAAAGTCAGAAAGTAGAAGAATCATCAGATGACAGCATGGATCCGATAAGTTTTGATCAGGACAAACTTAAGAAAGTGCAAATCGACGAATTTTCTCCTAAAAGGAGTACAGACGAACAGTACGCAATTTTCTATGGGAAATGTCAATCGACAAAAAAGGATTATCTCATCAAATATAAACGATCACAAGAGAACCTCAACTTCGGGGGACTGCATGGTATTCATACCAATAAGTTTAGATTAGAAGGATCTTATACTCTGGATACAAAATATAACGAATTATCGACTCCTGGAAGTAAAAGATCGCATGCTAAGGTAAGTACAGAAGACTTACTAGGTGTGCCTACTTGTCCAGCTTGTGCTAATAGATTTGCTATGGCAATGTGCAGTTGTGAGGGATTATTTTGTGTTGATGGAGGAGGGATGCACACTTGTCCTAATTGTAATACAACTTCATCGTTCGGACAAGGAGATCAGCATTTTGATATCGGAAGACAACAAGGGTAATTCTTATGGATTATACGAATAGGGATCAGATCGTAAGTTTCATAGAAGCAATTCGAAATAAGCTGGTCAATAAAGAGTGTTTTTCTACTGAGGATATTGAAAATTGGCAAAAGGTTACTAATTTTCTAACTAACAATACTGAATCTGCAGATTTGGAAGCGGTGGAAAGTATAGATACTGATGAACAGTGGCCATCAAATGAATTGCCAGATGAGATCATTTTGCCCACATATACCCAAAATAATAAGGAAGATGAGTTTTACAACGAACCAGTTGAAACGGGAGAAATAGATCTCAAAAGTACAGAAGAGGAAAATGTAGATCTTTTGGACGAAGACACTGAATATCCATTAGAGCTTAGTCAGCAAGACTCAGTTAGCTCCACAGAGTCAGACTCGACTAATTGGGGTGATCTATTGGACGAAGATGATGATGTGCTAGAAGAAGCTCTTTCGGGGATAAATCCGATAGAAGGGAGTAACACGATAGACTTATCTGATGAGTCGATGATTGAAAATGAAGAAGAAAAATTAAAATCGCCATTACTTTCCAATATGGATGAGAGCGATGACAATGAAGAAGAACCTATGATTCAAAATATATCTTATAACCTTCCTAATGGCATGGTGGGTAAAACATATGCTGTTAATATAGAAGATTCAGACCTAGCTGATTTGAATTTTAGTGGGTTTGTAGGATTGGAAGAAATAGGATTAGTGTATGACCGTGATAATAATACGATTACAGGCACACCTGTTGAGGTAGGAGATATGGAATTAGAAATCCTTCTCATAGAAGAAGATCCCTATGAAAATCATACGATAAGGTTGTTCATCAACCCAGATCCAAGGTCTCTATGGAAATCGATTGATCCTCCAGAGGACGGTAAGTTTTACAAGTCGAATGTCGATAGTGGAAGTATATCGCATCCTGATTTTAAGATGCTAGCGGGTAGTACAAGAGGTCGATCCCATGCACATGAAGGAAAGTACAGAGATGATGATTTCGATATCAGGTGCTTTGACAATGGTTGGCAATTTCTAGCGGTGGCAGATGGTGCTGGATCAGCAACCTACTCTCGAGAAGGTTCTAGGATTGTGGTATCAACGGCTGCAGAGATATTGCATACGCTGACCAATGAACATGGAGAAGAACTTGATCAATTACTTTTAGAAATAAGTGATACCGAGATCAAAGATGAATCACCGTTAAAAGTTCTATTGTTTTCTATCGCTAAAAAAGTAGTGGAAAATTGCAGAAATGCACTCAATGAAGCAAGCGAGATAAACGAATGTAAATTGTCGGATTTTAATACAACACTGATTTTTACTATTATGAAACCTGTAGCTAGTGGCTATTTTGTCGCATCATATGCAATTGGTGATGGTGCTGCAGTTATATATTCTCGAGGTAAAGATATAATCTCTCTGATGGATGGAGACGGTGGCGAATATGCAGGACAAACTAGATTCATCACTATGGCCGAGGTAGCAAGTCCAGAAGATATATTTGATAGAGTAAGGTGTTGTGTTGTTGAAGACTTTACTGCTATGTTGCTAATGACAGATGGGGTTTCTGACCCGAAATTTCAATCAGATGCTGACTTGAATAATATAGAAGTTTGGGATGGAGTGTACTCAGATATAGAATCAGAAGTTGATCTATATGGAGAACAAGCTGATGAAAATTTGACTGATTGGTTGGACTTCTTTTCTAGGGGGAACCACGACGATAGAACATTGGCAATGCTCTACAAAAACAAAAGAACATAACTGAAAACACCTAATAATGTCTATCATAACTATACAGTCGAATAGCGGTAAAACCGTAAAATTTGAAGAGAAGAAATTTGCTTCTGGGGGTATGAAAGATGTACACTGGGGAGTGGATAAGAACTACGTAGTCGCATTCTATAGAGATAAGCAAAATGAAAATTCTAAGGAACGAGTGGAGAATATTGCTCGTCTTTACAGAGAAAGAATATTTGAAAGAGAGGGAGGTGAATATTGGCGTAAAGTACTTTGTTGGCCTTCGGATGTTGTGGAATATAACGGCAAGCTAGGTATTGTTTGTCCTACTTATGATAAGCACTTTTTCTTCGAGTATGGATCAGTAAATAATGATATGCTGGGCATCAAGGGGAATGAAAAAGAAGGCAAATGGTTTGCAAGTGCTTCCAATCAGAATCGATTCTTAGATCCTAGAGAAAAAGGAGATTGGAGAAGTTATCTTAGAATAGGAATATTAATAAGTAGAGCTGTCAAAAAATTGCATTCCGCAGGATTGGCTCATTCTGATCTATCTTATAAAAATGTATTGATCGATCCTGCAGGTGGAAACGCGTGTATAATCGATATTGATAGTCTTGTTGTACCAGGAAAGTATCCACCTGATGTAGTTGGAACACCAGATTTTATTGCCCCCGAAGTGATGGCCTCAAAATCACTGAAAGTAGGAGATGAAAATAAGGCGCTTCCAAATATAAATACAGATAAGCATGCGCTTGCAGTTTTGATATATATGTACCTTTTATATAGGCATCCATTAAGAGGAGATAAGGTACATGATATGGATCCTCAGAAAGATGAAGAACTATCAATGGGTTCAAAAGCTCTGTTTATAGAACATCCTAATGATACTTCAAATATTAAAAACCCTGAAAACGTCAAGAAAACGGCTATGCCTTGGGGAGACCCGAAAAAAATGCCTTATACAATATGTGGACCTTATCTTTCGGCCTTGTTCGAACGAGCATTTATTGAGAATCTTCATAACCCTATGATGCGGCCTAGTGCCAATGAATGGGAAATAGCATTGGTTAAAACGCTCGATCTTACACAACCTTGTATGAATAAGCAGTGTAACCAAAAGTGGTTTGTATTCGACAACAAGACCAATCCTAAGTGTCCTTTCTGTAATACACCGTATACTACCATGTTGCCGATTCTTAATCTTTACTCTGCGCGTGAAGAAGGAAAGTATAAGCCAGATAATCACAGAATTATGGTATATCACAATCAATATTTATATAAATGGCATGTTGATAGAACTGTATTTCCCAATGAACGAATATCTGATGCGGACAAAAGGCCTCTTGGGTACTTCGTATTTCACAATAATGAGTGGAAACTTGTAAATCAAAGTATTCCAGAATTAAAGGATGTAAAAAGTGAAGAAGCAATTCCGATAGGCGGTTATATAGTTTTGACAGATGGTCTTCAGCTTACATTTATGAATTCTCTTAATGGCAGACTAGCCGCTATACAAATGGTAAATGGAACAGAATGATTGGCATGCAAAATGAAATATTAGGCATGTTAATTTGCACAACTAATTATTTTAGTGATCTTAGATCATTAATGAGTTTTCAAATAAGCTAGAACACAAATAAATCAATTCATTTTTCTCAATTTATTTGGGAACAAATATTTAAAAAATAACGCAAATGATCTTAAACTTAATTTTTATTTTCATCACATGTATCATTATTTGGAAGGCAAGTGATGGATTTGAAGTGGCATCCGAATATATTGGAAGGAACCTAACCGACGGTGTAAGAGGAGCAACGATCAATGCGATTGGAAGTTCTATGCCTGAACTATTTACTACACTTTGGTTTTTATTCGTTTTGCATAATAGAGATGGATTTGCTGGAGGAATAGGTACAACTGCAGGAAGTGCTATATTCAACGGTATGATTATTCCGGCTGTAGTAATACTTGCTGTAATTGGATATGGACTAGCTAAGAAAGTAACTGTTTCACGTAAGGTCATTTTAAGAGATGGAATATCATTGATTTTGGCTGAGATAGCCCTTATTTTCCTAATTAGTGGTACATCGTTATCATGGTGGCATGGACTTATATTGATGGCTCTTTATGGAGTATATGTAACATTTATGCTAATGACGATGGGGTCATCGGAAGAGGAAGAGGATGAAGAGGAAGAAACGGAAGAAGAAGATGATGGAGAATCGAACTCATGGGTTAAGTCACTTCTTACGCTAGACTTAGAGCCACTATTGATAAAAGGAGCGATTAATACTACAAATGCTTGGACACTATTGGTTGTTTCAATGCTTATTATTGGTGGGTCTTGTGCCCTTTTGGTCCATGCTTGTGAAGGATTTGCAACGAGTCTTGGTATACATACTTACTTTATTGCTGTAGTATTAGCTTCTGCAGCTACGAGTGTGCCTGATACTATTATTTCATACAGAGATGCTATGGATGGTGAGTATGACGATGCTGTAGCGAATGCATTGGGTAGTAATATTTTTGATGTTTGTTTTGCACTTGGATTGCCATTATTTATCTATTGCCTTATTTATGGTGATATATCGATGAGTCCAGAGACAGTTGAGAATGTGACAGAACTTCGTGTTATTTTATTAATCTCGACGGTTGTAGCATTCTTTATTTATCTTATTGGTGATGGTATGGGCAAATTGAAAGCTGTTCTTCTATTGGCTATATATGCAATGTTCACATTCTTTATTGTCTCCAAAGCATATGAGGCTGAATGGGCGATTAGTTTTGGAGATTTCTTGAGAAGTCTTGCACCATAAATATTAAAAAAAATAACTAACTAAATAAAACTTGTATTATGATTTACGGATGGAGAGGAGCTAAGATGGGTTCATATAATGTGCCTAATACCGTATGTAGATTTTGTAACTGTTCAGAACCACAACGAATAACCGAATTTGGTAAGTATGCCCATGCTATGTGGATACCATTATTTCCAATAGGTAAAACAACTGTAGCTGAATGTACAAGCTGTCTTAGAACCATTGAGGAAAAAGATTTTCCAAGAGATTTAAATTCTCAAATGATACAGTTTGATGGTGAAGTTAAACGACCGATATGGCATTTCTCAGGTCTTATTATCGTAGGGGTATTTATATTATTTAATGTACTATTTGGTTAATTTCAAATACATTAAATTAACAAAAGACAAAGATTTAGATTATGATATATGGATGGAGAGGTGCAAAAATCGCCTCATATGAAATACCACATACAATATGTAGGTTTTGCAATGGGTCGGAACCACAGCGAGTAACAGAATTTGGTAAATATGTTCATATTTTATGGATACCATTGTTCCCAACAGGAAAGAAGAAAGTAGCTGAATGTACAAGTTGCTTGCGTACAATAGAGGAGAAAGATTTTCCGAGTGATCTTAGATCTAACATGGCAGAAATGTCTAGTGCTGTAAAAAGACCAATTTGGCATTATTTAGGGCTTTTATTGATTGGTGGAATTTTAGCGCTGGCGACTATATCTATAGGTTTAGGTGTTATGTTTGGTGACAATACTCCAGACCCAAGAGTAGATCAAATGTTAGCTTTTGAAAAACAGATGACAATAAATCCCAATGAATCTGATTCGATTGCAACAACATTGAAAGCTTTTTATTCCGACTTTGTAAACGAAGAATTAGATATTTCAAAAAATGAATATTTTACAACCATCCAAGGCAATAAAATAATGGTTCTTGCTCGATTTCCAAGACTTAAGGAAGTGGAAAAGAGTGAACGAGTCGAAGTAGCGAAAATAGTCGACATGGTACTAGATAGCTACGATGATATTAAAGACAAAGAGCGTTATATTGGAATATATGGTACATATAATTTGATGGTGTCAGAAACGCCAGAAGGAATAAGAAATAGTAGGTTTGCATTAGAAAAGGATCTACTAGAATTCTTCGGACCTAAACCTTTAGCACAACCAAAAAACTAAATAATTTGAAGAATCAACTTGCAAAACTTATTGGAACATCTCTTGGATTTGGTTATGCTCCATTAGGACCAGGTACTTTTGGGACTATATTTGGATTGATCTGTTATGTCGGCATGGCATATGGATATGGTATTGTCGAAGGAGAGACTATGTCTATGCAATTAGACTATCTATTAATTGGACTTATACTGGTGTTTACATGGTTAGGAACTTGGAGTGCTAAAGAACTAGAAGCCGAATGGGGACATGACCCGGGTAAGATAGTAATGGATGAGACTGTAGGTGTATGGATTACTGTTTTATTTATCCCATTTTCATGGACGAATGTATTGTTGGCTTTGATAATATTTAGATTTTTTGACATTCTTAAGCCTTTAGGTATTCGAGCTATTGATGAGAAAATGCTAACGCCATTTGCAGTAATGCTTGATGATATTCTGGCCGGTGTTTATTCTGCCATTACTATCCAAATAATTATCTATTATTTTCAAACATAATTCCTAAACCAATCGCGAAAACTCAAGAATTATTATGAAACCAACATTTAGAGAAAAAATCCGATATCGGTTCGAGCGTTTTTTAAGCAAAGGAGGTTCTTCTATTTTTAAAAGTTTACTTATTGTATTCTTATCGGCTTACGCACTTATTGCTGGTATTAGATTATTACTGATTTCTATTTTTCCATCTCTTAATTATACAGGAAGCGCTTTCAAAGATATGTGGTTTACCTTTCTGCAGATGACGTCTACAGGGAATATGAATCAAGATACGCAGTCACCTGCAATGCTGAAGATAATGACAATACTGGCAGGTCTTGTTGGAGTAGTCTTACTCTCAATGTTGATCGCCTTTATCACAACATCTCTTAATAAGATGCTTTATGAATTCCGAAAAGGAAGAGGGCGTGTCATAGAAAGTGAACATACCTTAATATTAGGATGGAACGAACGTATTGTCGATATTATTCGAGAGCTTATCATAGCCAATGAAAGTGAAAGCTCGGCGAGTGTAGTGATCTTGTCCGATGAGGATAAGGAAACCATGGATGATATCATCACTAAACGATTGCCTAATAATAAGACAACAAGAATCGTAACAACACAGGGTGATTACGCTAATATTAATGAACTGAAGCGTGTAAATATAGAGGAAGCAAAGTCGATCATAGTAATGGCAAACTGTTCTGAAAGTGCTCCCGAGGCGGAAAAAGTTGGTTCGGATGTACAGACTTTAAAGTCAGTTCTTGCTATAGTTTCTTTGATTTCAAGCCAAGAAGAAGAAATACCGATTATAGCGGAAGTATTCACTGAAGCCAAGAGAGAATTGATTTCTTATTTTAATTATGACAATGTAATATCACTTGACAGTTGGGAGATAATGGGTAAGTTATTAATCCAGACATCACTTACTAGTGGATTAGAGATGGTGTATAACGAGATGTTGTCATTTGATGGAGGTGAGGTATATTTTCATGAAGCTAAATGGGGCAGTGTCAATTTTTACGATCTAGTCTATATGTTTAAGGACGGTATTCCTATGGGAATATATAACGATAAGGATGGTCTGATATTAAGACCTGATAAAGATCGTAAAATGTCTAATGATGACCAGATTGTCATATTCGCGGAAGATGATAGCACGATTAAGTTAGAGAAGGAGAAATTTATAACTCCTGTAACTAGAGAATTAAGTGATAAAAAACTTGAGCAAACCCAACGAAGAATTTTAATTGTGGGATGGCATCGAGTTGCCAATATCTACATAGATGAGGCAAATGATTATCTCTTAGAAGGTTCTCAAATAGATATATTATTTAATGATCCACCTGATATTTTGAAAAACAGAGTAGTGGAACTCAAAGAAGAGTATGAAGGATTCAATATTGAATTGCACAATACGAACACACTACATAAAGATGAACTAGAGGCAGTTGATCCATTTAGCTATGATAACATCATCATACTATCTCAACAGATGGAAGAAATGGATGCAGATAAGATAGATTCTGATACATTGGTGATCTTATTAATTCTTAGAAAACTGAAAGAATCATCGCCGGAATCAGCGAGTAAGATTATTACTCAGGTACTTAACAGTGAAAACCAAGATATTATACTACAGACAAATGTAGATGACTTTATTATTAGTAATAAGTTGATAACAATGATCCTTGCACAGCTAAGTGAAGAACCTCTGATCAAAGTGTTGTATGACGACTTGTTCTCAGAAGATGGCAGTGAGATATACGTAAAACCAGCGGATTTGTATTTTACATCATTTCCACAGACATTGAGGTTTGCAGATATAATAGATCTAGCACATCAAAGAGATGAAATCTGCTTAGGTTATAGAAAAGGTGCTCTGAGTCAAAATGCAGATCTAAATTTTGGGGTAAAATTAAATCCTTCCAAAAACTTTGAAATTACAATAGAAGAAAGTGATTTCTTAGTGGTGCTGAGTGAGGATGAACTATAAACGAATATTAACCATAAAAACTTAATATCATGTCAAATTTCAATGAAGCGCAAATCAAAAAGGATTATGAAGTGATGAATGTCCCTCAATTGGAGGCAGAGTATAACCGTGTAATCTCTATACCTAATGCAAGGACAAATATAGAAGCACTAACAAGAATGACCGCCCTGATGGGGATATTTGAAGAACGAGGAATTCCAATGCCAGGGAGATCTGCTGGAGGATCAGGACAATCACGTTCAGGTGGAGGAAGTATGCCAAGGTCTGTGGATGCTGTTGCATCAACAAGTTCAAGGCAGAGAAATCAATCTCAACAGAGAAGAGCTGTCGAAGACGACAGCGGTTTTAGTGTAGGTTCATTTCTACTAGGATTGGTTATTTTGTGTGTTGGTGTCGCGCTTACTGCCGGTGGCGGAGGTGTATTCTACGGGGCTATAATAGTAGGAATAGTTATGATGGTAAAATCATTTTTATAATAAATTGATAATATATATTATCACTTTTAGGAAGTATGGGCAATACATAAGTTGTGTGTTGAAATGTGCAATGTAAAAGCTATAATCATCTATTGTTTGAATAATTTGCTATTTATCTTTTTATAATTCCATATAAGAATGAAAATCCAACATCTTCTATTTTCTTTGATAATTATTATGCTTATTTCAGCATGCTCTGGTCCTCAAAAGCTGTACGAAAAAGGCAAATACTCTAAGGCGTATGACAAGGCACTATCAAAACTTAAAAAGGGAAAAGATAGGAAAATGAAAACGTTGGTCAACAAGGCATTCTTCAAAATGATTGACCAAACGAGGGATGAACTGATTGATCTTAATCGGAATTTTGATTTGGTTGATGCAGAAAGAAACCTTAAAAAATATGAGGAGGTACGTGAAAGATTTGAAGCGGGAGAAACATTTCTAACCGATGAAAATGTAGAAAAAAATGCAGGACTTAGAGATGAAAAAGAAGGTGTAGTATCTGATGTCTACGAAGGAGGTTTAGCTTTTATGAATGATTACAATTCATCGCAACAAAAAGTAAATGCGAGAGAAGCATTTGCCTATTTTTCTGTGGTAGACAAGTACTGCAGTAATGACTATCTCAATATGGATCAGTTACTTAATGAATCTTTTGAGGCGGGTACTGTGGTGTACAATGTGAATGTTGATCTTAATTTTGACCAAGAATATAGATGGGAAGTAAATAGAAAATTTGATGACCTAGAAGGACGACAAGGATTTACAAGGATTGTTTATGATCGACAAGGGAATATAGGCGATTGTCTGGTAGAGCTTGATTTTGATAGCCTAGATGAAGACCTTCAAGAAAGCACAAGCACTAAAAATTATTCCGAGAAAATTGAAGATGGATATACAATTCAGAAAGATTCTACGGGGAAAGAAATAAAAATAACAAAATACAAAACTGTTACTGGAAGTGTTACAACCCGACGGGTATCCAAAAGAATAAAATGGCGGGTAAATCTTGATGTGCGTTCAATGAATGGAGATTGTAATTTGAAAGAAGAAAGATTCAGTGAGGAGTTGATAGACGAAGTGGATCAATTCGAAATCAGTGGAGATCAAAGAGCAATACCATCTCAGTATACAAGGAATAATAATGAAAAATTAGAAAGTACAGACGATATGGTTGATGATCTCATTGATAAATTGTATCGTGATATTTATGATTATTTGTATTGATTTTACGTTTACAACTTTAAGTACTTTATGAGATATCTACTCTCTATATATTTTCTGATTTTTTGGATGAATTCGTCAGCACAACGAGTATTGATCTTAGGAATTGATGGTATGAGATCTGATGTTTCACAAATCGCTGAAACACCCGCTCTAGATAATTTGAAATCTGAGGGTATATACAGCCCAGATGCGCTTAATGATGATATAACTATAAGTGGTCCAGGATGGTCGGCGATACTATGCGGAGTATTGTCACCAAAACATAATGTTACAAGCAATAATTTTTCTGGGAACAACTATGCTCTGTACCCTTCTTTTTTTAGTAGAATAGAAGCGTATGATCCTGGGTTGAATACTGTATCTATTTGTCATTGGAGTCCTATAAACAATTCAATAATTCAAGGAGATGCTGACGATGTATTCAATGTTTCGTCAGATCAAGCCGTAGAAGATCAAGTTATTATACAGTTGTTAAATGAAGATCCTCATGTCATATTTGCGCATTTTGATGATGTAGATCATTCAGGTCATGCAAATGGCTTTGCAGCGAATGTGCCAGAATATATTGAGGCTATCGAAGATGTAGATAAGCATATTGAAAATATATTTGCAGTACTTAAAGCAAGGTCTAATTATATTGATGAAAATTGGATTATTCTAGTTACTTCAGATCATGGAGGCTTGGGATTTAGTCATGGAGGAACTTCTTTCGAAGAAGAGAATGTGATGTTGATAGCTAGCGGTAATAATATTCCAGTAGAATTAATAGAAAAAGATAGCATTTTGACGATTGATGATGCTTATAACTGTCTAGGAGATTCTATTGAGTTGACCTTTGATGGTGCTAATGATTTTGTTCAAGTTTCTCATGTTCCAATATTTGATTTCGGAGCGAATGATGATTTTTCAATAGAGTGTAGAGTCAGAACGACCAATGCAGCTGATGTAGCGATAATTGGTAATAAAGACTGGGACTCTGGAAATAATAAAGGTTTTGTATTTTCATTTAAGATTGGTGGACCTGAATGGAAAGTCAATCTCGGGGACGGATCAAACAGAACAGACATCAATACAGGAGGCGCAATTGCTGATAATGAATGGCATACACTGAGTGTAACATTTGATCGAGATGGGATGATGAGGATGTATGAAGATGGAGTCTTTCTAGATGAAGCGAGTATCTCAAATGTAGGAGATATTACAAATGGAAATGATCTATTTTTCGGTGCAGACATCGATCAAGGATATGATTTTAATGGATCGATTTCGGAAGTTCGAATTTGGGATGGGATTCTATCTGCACAAGATATTTCTGACTATGCATGTGATACTATTTCTAATATCCATCCTAGCTACTCGGATTTGATTGGATATTGGAGAATGAATGAAGGTGTAGGTGCCACACAAGTAAATGATCAGTCAATAAATAGCAATGTAGGTACGATCAATAATGCTTCATGGTATATTCCGGATACAATATGGATTAATGACTATTCAAATACGCCAAGAATCGAAGACCTATCTGTCACGGCACTAGCACATCTTTGCATTCCTATCGATACTTCATGGAACCTTGATGGCCAGAGTTGGATAGCTGATTGTATCTATAATGATAAGGACTGTGCTAATCCTGGTTATAATACATGGATAGGGCCGAGTCAGGGAATTTGGCATGATATAGAGAATTGGAGTAGAGGTTTCATACCGAAGATATGTGATCATGTTATTATTCCGGGAGGATTTTCTGTTACTATTGAAGTCAATCAGTTGGCTAAATGCAGGACTATTAAAGTTGAAGGCAATAGCGAACTTATTATTGAGGATACTGCAATTTTGGAAGTGCTTAATGAATAGTTAATCGATAAATTAAGACTAGTTTTTTCATCATATTTTCAGATGAGATATGACCATTTTTCGTGAAGTCTGAGTACTTGTTAAAATACAGCAGTTTTGAGAAAACATTGAAAACGTAATACATCTAATCAAATAGAGGTATCTTGCATTTTCAAAATAGGAAGTAATCATGTCAACATTTTCAGAACTAGGTATTCGCAAAGGATATATAAAATCAATAAAGGAGTTAGGAATTTCTATTCCTTCTGAAATTCAAGAAAAGGCTATTCCTATTCTATTGAATGATAAAACAGATTTTATCGGGTTAGCTCAAACAGGTACTGGAAAAACAGCTGCCTTCGGATTACCAGTTTTACATCAAATAAATACAAAGTCTGACAAAATTCAAGCGTTGATTTTATCACCAACGAGAGAATTAGTACAACAGATTAAAAAGCAGCTTTTTAAGTTTACTAAATATACTGAAGAAAGGATTTTTGTAGAGGCGATCTTTGGAGGAGAAAAAATTGGCGTGCAAATAAATAACCTTAAGAGAACAACGCACATAGTCGTTGCCACTCCAGGACGATTGGTAGATCTTATAGAGCGTGGAGATATAGACATCAGTAATGTAAAGACTGTTGTTCTAGATGAAGCTGATGAGATGCTGAGTATGGGTTTTAAAGAAGAGCTGAATAAAATATTAAAGTCCACAAAAAGAGGGGATAGGAAGACTTGGCTATTTTCGGCTACAATGCCGGAAGAAATTAAGAGGATTGTAAAAATATATATGCACCCAAACACACCAAGGATAGAAATAGATAGAAACGCTACAGTAAATGCTAACATCAAGCATCAATATACAAGGACAACAATCAAGGATAAGACTGATGCTATCGTTTCATTCTTAGATAAAAGGGAACAGCAACGAGGGATTATCTTCGTGAGAACAAAAGCGGGCGCACAAACTTTGGCTGCACAATTAGTTGAAAAAGGATTTTCTGCATCAGCATTAGAAGGTGATATGCAGCAAAGAGAACGTGATAAAGTTATGCGTGCTTTCAAAAATGAAAGTCTACAATATCTTGTTTCAACGGATGTGTCTGCAAGAGGTATTGATGTAAGAGATCTAGAGTTTGTCATACACCATCAATTACCTGATCAACTAGAGTACTACACGCATAGAAGTGGAAGAACAGCTAGAGCTGGAAAATCAGGAATTTCTATTGCCTTTATTCTACCTGTTGAAATTGAAAGAATACATCAAATACAGAAAAAGCTGAATATTCGGTTTTCGGAAGTTGAGATATAGGTTTAATCTTTAGATACTAACAACCTTTTTTACAACTCTGTTATTTCCTTTTCTAAGTTCTACAAAAAACAGATTAAAAGAATATCTAGATAAGTCAAAAGAGGTCTCTTCGGAGGTAGAAATTAAAAGCTTTCCGTATGGATCATAGATACTAATTCCATCTATTTTTTCTGGAGATTTTACATTTAATATACCATCTGTTATAGGGTTCGGAAATAGAGTAATATCGTTTAGTATGTTAATATTTATATTAGAATTGATTACAGATTTTATGATTGTCGCCTCTACCAATGTCGACGATCTGGCATCACATTCATCTTCTATTAGTTCAAAAGATAAAGTGTCATTTTCAATATTGAATAGATAAGTACCCCAGACATCTCCGATTTTACCAAAACAACCATCTGCAGATTCTAAATCATTAATCCTGAATGTATCCATATTTTCAGTATATAAAGAAAAAGGCACAGTCTCTAGATCTGCGATATAAAATGTGTCTACTCCAAATTGAAAGCTAAATTCACTTTCAGCATCTCCAAAAAGATAAACATCCCATTTTGTATCTACAAGTGATTGAGAATACGAAATACTAGTAATGAAGCAAAAAAGTAATGTCGATAAAATTTTCATGATATTGGTTTGAATATGTAATATCCACAAATATAACAGAATAGGTTGAAACCCTTGGTTATGAATTTATGTTGTTATACTACAATTACAGTATTGTTAATAAACCAATTCGAATAAATATGTACAAGTATATCTTCAGAGTGAAATATTTTCTATTTCTAATAACATTAAGTCTAATCACATTTTCTTGTAAGGATTCAAATTCTGTAAATTTAAACACATATGAAACAGTACCTCAGGATAGTTTAACTACGTGGTTGCAAGAAGGTCGATTTCCTAAACCCACAGATGCAATTTATTTAGATTCCTTAAGTCAGAGATTGCCACAAGACTCAATCTATAATATTTCAAGTTTTAGAGATATCAAACTATTGTATTATTGGAATAGTGATAGGGAGATCAAATATATTAAGTTGACCAATGCTTCAGAAAAAGATAAGAAATTTTTTGCTAGAATGAATGAAATTGAAAATAACAGTTTTAAAGGATCTAATAATGCAGTGAATATAGTAAAGGTAGATTGCAATAAGAAAGGTGAAATTTTAGACAAGGTTTATGAAGCGGATGTGGCAAATAGACAAGGTGGTTTACAGGGAATAAGTAAACTAGTGGATCAAAAGAACTTGGAATTAGTTTATACGCTTCATGAAAAGTGTGGAGCACAGTTATTTGATGGAATAAACGATAAGCAACTCCTATCTATTTGGCTTGTTATTCAACATTCTTCACTCCCTTTTCGAAAAGAATTTTATCCGATTTTCGAAGCACTGGTAGAGCAAAATGTTTTTGAAAAAACAATGTTGGTCATGATGGAAGATAGAATCTTAATGGATCAGCGGATTCCCCAGAAATATGGTACACAGATTCAAGATGACAAACTATATAAAGTTGATAATATTGATAGTGTCAATGTCCGAAGAGAACGAATTGGGTTAGAATCATTAGAGGTATATTTAAAAGAAATGAATGTTAGATAAATAGCACGAATTGATCGGATCTATTGTATTAAAAACTAAAAAAGTGATAAGTCTTCTTCCTGATCTATATCAATATTACCTCGTTTAAAATCAATAAAAGCAACGTTCTCTAGATTGTTTTTAACTAAAGATTTAGCTCCAAGATCACCTTCAAGGCTACCTAATTGATCAAAGTATTGAGCACTAAATAAAGATGGTGGTCCGTTTCCAGATCTGTATTTTGAGACTATGATGTCTCGCTTTGAATCATTTTCATACAAATGAACTAACTGTTCAAAATGAGTAGCGTCCAAATACGGTTGATCACAAACAGTAAGTATTACTGCTTGATATTCAAAACCTTTGATTTGGCTGATTCCAAATGCAATTGTGTTACCCATACCTTTCGCCCAGTTGGGATTTATATGGACAGGGTGATCGATTTTTATTTCATCTAATATCTCTGTCGAATAAGCACCGAGGATGATATGTACATCTGCATTAGGAGTAGAAGATGCAGCATCGATAGTATGAGACAACAAATTACCATTTCCAATTTCTATCAATTGTTTTGGCCTACCTAATCGACTAGAAGTACCTGCCGCTAGGACGAGTATTGCGTATTTATTAGACCTGATTGTTTTCATCTTCATTAACGGTAAATGAGTAGTTATAAGCACCTAGGATGCGATCATCTATTTACGCTAATCTTCAGCTCAATGATCGCGGTACACTTTACCCAATCACACTCATTTCTTTTACGAAAGGTTGTTTATACATTCTCTTTCCGGTCGCTTTATAGATTGCATTTGCTATTGCTCCACCTGCTGGTGGTAATGTAGGTTCACCAAGTCCTGTAGGATCCTCAGTACTCGGTACAAAATGTACATCTACCTCTGGAACTTCAGAATTTCTGATCAATCTATATTTATCAAAGTTAGTTGCTGAAGGAACACCATTTTCGAAAGATAGATCCCCGAACATAGCATGGCCGATGCCGTCTATTACACCACCAGTTACCATATTTGAGGCAGCGTCAGGATTGATTACGATTCCGCAATCAACAGCACATGTCACCTTCTTAACCACTGCTTGGCCATTCTCCATTATTACATCTGCTATTTCGACAACATGTGTATTATGCGAATAGTAAGCACTAATACCTTGGTGAGTACCTTGAGCTTGTTTGCCCCATCCAGCTTTTTCAACAGCGAGTTTTATACACGCTTGCATTCTAGTAGGAGAGTATTCTATTTTTTCATCGGCTTCAGCAATAGGCTTTGCTATTTCTAGTAGCTCCATTCTCAATTCTACCTCATCTTTACCTATTTTCTCAGCTAGCTCATCGAAGAAACTTTGTTCTGCAAAAGCTAGAAAGTTAGTATAGGGGGCCCTCCAGGCTCCCGTTGTGATATTTGATTCTTGTTTGTTTCCAGCAATTCTAAGATTTGGAATTGCTCCTGCCGGGAAGAAATTAGGAATCAGACCATACATATTGCTATTTACAGCGGCTTCAGAAAGTTTGTATCCCGTTATTTGTTTGTCTTTTATAGAAGCTTCAATCTTATATTTGATTGCTTGTCGGTAAGTTCCAGCAGCCATGTCGTCTTCTCTTGTAAAGATCAGTTGGATTGGCTTTTTGGCAATTGAAGAGATTTCTACAGCTTCATCAGAGAAGTCACCATATAGCCTACGACCAAATCCTCCTCCCATTCTTGACATAGTTACATCGATGTCTTTTTCTTCTCTTTCTATAATTTTGGCAGCTCGGCTTCTGCCCCAAGCTGGAGTCTGAATTGGTCCATGCATCTCTACTTTATCTTCCCGTACATCCGCAAAGAAATTCATAGGTTCCATGCAGTTGTGCGGTAAGAAGGGAGACTCGTATACTCTAGTGATTATTTCATCTGCTTCGTTAAATGCCTTGTCTACATCTCCGTCATTTCGGAAAGGTTCTGTATTATCTGTGTCCAACTTGGCAATCAGTTCAATATCATGATTTGCTGTGCTTTCCAGAGGTGTATCTGTAGCCCATTCTGCTTGGATTATCTTCTTAGCTTTTATAGCTGGCCAAGTAGCATTAGCAAGTACCGCGATTTTATTACCAAACTGTATGATATCATTTACACCAGTCACTTTTCTAGCTTCTGTATCATCGAATGAAACCAATTTCTGTCCAAAAGCTGGTGGTCTCATCACCACAGCATATTGCATGCCTTCTCTTTTTGTGTCGATACCAAATAGCGGTTTTCCAGTAATGATATTTTGTGCTTCTACATTCTTTTTATTGCTACCGATTATTTTAAAATCAGTTATTTTTTTGTGTGGTACATCTTTAGGAATATCCATTAATGCTGCAGCAGATGCAACATCTCCGTAGCCTAGTTCTTGTCCTGCAGGACCTTTTAGTATTCCATCGATAGCACTTACTTCTGACGGATCTATCTCCCATCGTTTTGCAGCGGCATTGATCAGCATTTGTCTAGCTGTTGCACCTGCATCTCTTAGTGCCTTCCATCCTTTTCTAATAGACTGACTTCCGCCAGCTACCTGCCTTGGGAACTTGTCAGTATTCAATCCTGCTTGCTCAACAATTACATTCTCCCAATTTATATCAAGCTCTTCGGCTACGATCATTGGCATAGAAGTTTTTACATTTTGTCCAATTTCAGGGTTTTCAGAGAATATAGTTACCACACCATTGTCTCCGATCTTAAGGTAAGCATTGATATCATACCATTCTGAAGGCATTTCTAATACTTTTGCTATCTCTTCTGGTTGTTTGCATCCTTGTGCTAACCAAGAAAAGCCTAAGATCATACCACCACCTGCAGCTCCACTGATCTTGAAAAATGTCCGTCTTTTTAGTGTTCTTTTATTTTCCATGATTAGAGTTTTGAGGCTGTTTTTACTGCTTGATTGATTCTCGGGTAGGTACCGCATCTACATATATTACCATTCATAGCTGAGCAAATCTCTTTTTCACTAGGACTCTTATTTTCCTCTAAGAATGCAGCCGCTGTCATCATTTGACCTGCCTGACAATATCCACATTGAGGTACATCGTGTTCTTTCCAAGCTTTTTGCACAGGATGAGTTCCATCTTCGGACAAGCCTTCTATTGTAGTTACGGGCCCACTTACTTTGGATACAGGAACAGAACAAGATCTCATCGCAACACCATCTATATGCACTGTACACGCACCGCATTGTGCAATACCACAGCCATACTTTGTACCAACTAGATCGAGATTGTCTCGCAACACCCACAGTAGGGGAGTGTCGGAATCTACATCCACCGATTGGGATTTTCCATTGACCTTAAGAGTATATTGTGCCATATGTGTTTAGTTTTTTACGCCTAGAAATGAATATCAAGCTAATATAGTTAAATTTACTACTTGAATTCTCCGATGCTTACGTCAGGGTTATAAAAAAGATGTTTTTGCATAAAAATGCCTTGCCACAAAAAGATGCGATTTTCTACCTTTAGGTTGGGAAAATTTGGAGAATGCTCTATCTGCTTGCGGTGAGGTAGTCAAAATCTAGGCTCTTTTTTACTCTCAGTATTGAAGGCCTTTGATGTTTTTGAAACTTCATTGGTTCAATTGACTATTTCTTATCATATTAATACAATCATAGATGCGGATAGATCAAAAAATAATAATTCTAGGTAATGAAATAAACTACCACTACAGGAAAGGAGGTGGCGATTCTGTGATTTGTTTTTTGCATGGATATCCAACGAGTGCACAAGAATATATCGAAGTGATAAAGTTGATTCCAGAAAGATATTCAGTGATTGCACATGATCATTTAGGGTACGGAAGATCAGCCAAACCATTAAATCACGATTACCTATTAACGAAGCAGGCTGACATTACGCTTGCGCTTTATGAATTATTGAACATTAAAAATGTACACATAGTAGCCCATGATTATGGAACGAGTGTTGCAACTGAAATTATCGCGAGAGATAACGAAGCACAGCTTAATATCAATTTGGAATCAATTACGCTGTGCAATGGATCGATGCTTATTGATATGGCAGAATTGAGAATTATACAACGGTTATTAAAGAACAAGATCTTTGGACCATTGGTAGCGCAGTTGAGCTCTGCCAGGACTTTCCATCGGAACATGAAAAATATCTGGTTTGATAAATCAAAATATAATCAAGAAGCAATGCATATTCATTGGGAATTGCTGATTTCGAATAAGGGTAAATATGTTCTTCCAAAAATCACCCGTTATATCAATCAACGATATGATAATTACGATCGATGGATAGGTGCACTGAAAGAATCAAAACTCCCTTTTCATATCCTGTGGGCGGCTAATGACCCAGTTGCAGTAGTTAAAATGGCACACAAGCTTGATCAAATTATTTCTAATTCAACTTTGACTATTATTGATAATTGTGGGCACTACCCGATGATTGAGAAGCGCGTACAATGGACAGAACTGTTAATTAGTAAAATCTCACAAGTCTAAAAGTCAAAAAGCAAAGCGGTCTAATCTCGAATATTCTACAAGTCTAAATTAATTACTCATATCTCAATGACTCAATCGGATCAAGTCTAGAAGCTTTTAATGCAGGATAGATACCGGATATCATACCTACTACAACACAGACAATAATACCTAAGATCATCCATCTCCAAGGGACAACGAATATACCTTCGGTGGCGGCTGATACTCCAAAGCCTATTAAGATTCCAAAAATGATCCCTACAATACCACCAAGGATACAGATAACAATTGCTTCTGTGATGAATTGGATCAATACATTTGATCGAGTGGCTCCGAGGGCTTTCCGCACACCTATCTCAGCTGTACGTTCGGTGACAGATACCAACATGATATTCATAAGTCCAATAGCGGCGCCTAATAATGTGAGTGAGGCTATGACTATTGTTGCAAGTCTTAGCGTAGAGGTCATTTCTTTGAGTTTTTCCAAGATGGAATCGCTCTTTCTTATTTCGAAATCATTTTTCTGGGCGGCTTTTAGATGTCTCACATTTCGCATTACGCCTATAGCATTGGATACAGTATCATCTATATCAGTAGAATTATTAACTGCCACAGTGACATTGTAGTTTTTCGTTGGTGTACCATAGATCTTTTTGGCATTCATCAGTGGGATATAGACTTTTCTATCGTCTCCATTTCCAGAACTATTTCCCTTTTGTTTTAGCGTCCCAATTACTCTATATTTTGAGCCATTTATAGATATACTTTTTCCGATTGCTTTCTCGTGCTTTTCATTGAATAGTAACTTTATTATATCACTACCTACGATAGCCCGGTTTCCTCCAGAGAAAACTTCAGTCCTCGTGAAATTTCTACCTTCTTCAATTTCGAATGCCGACGTACTAAAATATGATTCATCTATTCCCTTGATAGAAACAGTTGGGTTCGATTCTTCTTCACCATATTTTATTGTGGCACTTCTAGAACAGTCTGCATCTATAGATATATCCACACCACTAAATTGAAATGCTTCTTTAAATTCTTTTGCATCATCAAAAACTATTGGGTCTCCTTGTTTTCTTTGTCGGCCACCATTGTTTGATTTTATAGTTTCGCTCGAAGGTCGAAAACTAAATGAGTTGGCACCTAGTTTATTGAAATTATCACTCATAGAGAACAAGAGACTGTCAATTGCTGTAAGCATACCCACCAGACAAGCAATACCCACTGCTATGATTAGAAGGGTAAGAAGTGACCTTAGGAAGTTATCCTTGATGGAGTCGAGAGCTATTTTTACATTTTCTAGTGAATTCACAGGACTAAAGTAGTTATTCTTCTATTATGGATATGAATTATTAGAGTGGTGACGGTTATTTGTCGATGAAGGTCACTTATTTCTAGAATGTTCGTTTCCATCTTTTATGTGACCAAAGCCAATATTGAGGAGCTTCATGTATTTGTGATTCTAGAATTTGACTGTAAGAAGCTACGAGTTGTACACCATCTTTGCCTGGATCAATATTAGTATTGATGTTGATGTTGTACTCGAAAAGCTTATCCCCGACTTCTACTTGCATATAGGCCACATTGAATTTATATTTTTGATGAATTTTCATGGGTCCATTAAAAAATGCTGTCTTTACGCCTAAAAATTGAGTCCAAATAATACTGTTTTTAGAATTAGGGTTTTGATCAGCAATCAATATATAGATAGCGGAGATGCCAGCATTTTTATTTTCCAAGATTGTTCTTCCTATTTTCTTCATCGGAATCAGTTGAAGGCCGTGTTTGGATCGTTTGTCAAGCATTAATTGGTCTGCCGCTTTGTTTTTTAATGGCTTATATACTCCGTATACAGGAAGATCTGTATGCCTAGGTAACATTGAACAAGCCAATTCCCAATTCCCATAATGAGATGCTAGAAGTATAAGTCCATTGCTCGATCTACATTGATTTTCTAGATTATTTATATTTGAGAATGTAATCCGTTCTAGTTGCTTATTGGATATAGAACCCAAAGATTCTATTATTATTCTCGCTATAAATTTAATGTTGGATTGGTAAAAAGTTTTAAATTCTAATTTATGCCGCTCATTTATAGTTGTATTTTTAAAATTTTTATTGATAACTTGCTTTCGGTAACCCGTCAACTTTAAAACAGTATGGGAAATAACGAGTAAAACCGAATCAGGTACGATTTGGAGTACAAATAAACAAATGTTGAGTATGAGCCGAGTAAACTTATTCAAATGAGATTATTCAGTTTTTTGTGATAGATCAAGGACCAGAGATATTGATATTTATTCTATTACGCTATTAATCAGATGCAATAATAAATAAAGTATGAGTAATACCATAAAACGAAGAAGTCTACTTAAATTATTTCCAGCTTATATCGTAGCACCAGCGATCATTGTCTCCACTGCGAAAGTAGCGGGTTGTGCTCCTGCACCGATCTCGAATGCAGGGAAAACTGTCATATTAAGTACTTGGAATAATCAGAAAGCTAATAACCTGGCAGCAGCATCAGCCCAAAACGGAAAAAATATAATTGACTCGATTGTAGAAGGTATTTCTCATGTAGAATCTGATATTGAAGACATGTCAGTTGGCAAAGGAGGCAGACCAGATAGAGAGGGTGATGTTACACTCGATTCCTGTATTATGGATCATGAAGGAAATGCTGGTGGGGTATGTTTTATGAAAGATATAGAACATCCAATTCAGGTAGCACGTGATGTGATGTACCATACGCCTCATGTATTACTTGCAGGTGAAGGAGCGACGAATTTTGCGCTATCAAGAGGTCATACTAAAACCAATTTGTTGACAGAAGCGGGTGCCAAAGCGCTGGAAGAATGGAAAGTCGAAAGTAAATATAAGCCTATACCAAATATAGAACAACATGATACGATTGGGATGATAGGGATTCATGATGGTAAAGTCGGAGGAGGATGTAGTACCAGTGGATTAGCATTTAAGATGCAAGGTAGAGTAGGGGATTCCCCGATTATCGGAGCAGGTTTGTTTGTCGATGGTGAAGCTGGAGCTTGTACAGCAACTGGAATGGGAGAGATTATGATGAAAAATTTATCTTCTTTTCTAGTTGTAGAATATATGAGATCTGGAGATTCGCCAACCGAAGCTTGTAGAAAAGCGGTAAAGAGAGTAGCTGACAAAATCAAAGGATCAAAAAAAGACCAACAGATGGGGCTTATCGCCCTTGATAAAGATGGAAATATAGGAGGATATAGTGTGCTTCCTGGTTTTGTATACGCTGTAACAATCGATGGCAAAACAGATGTTTTAGAAGCGGATTCTTATTTTGATAAAATAGAGTAATAGGTATCCTGTAGTTGTTCAATCACTTCAGTGTTTGATATCAATTGGCTTATGATAATAATAAAAAAAGTGCAGATAAACGGATTGTTTATCTGCACTTTTTGTGTCATATAAAAAATGGAAGGCGAGCTCAAACTTGATGGTAAGGCAAGAAATATGAGCTGCGCCAGCCCATTTACTTCATTAGCACTATTCGTTTAGTGATTAACTCTTCGTTTGATGATATTTGTACTAAGTATAATCCTCTTGTCAAGTTATTCATATCTATTCTTACTTGTCCATTTGTATCTGCAAGAAACTGAGTAGAAACTCTTTTTCCTTGTGCATCTATTATAGATACAATCGCATCATTTGACAGACCTGTATAATCTAGTGTTATAAAGTCTATCGCAGGATTAGGATAAACTGTAATACTTCCAATTGTTTCATCTGTGGTAGACGTTGAAAAACAATCCTCAGTTTCTTGGATGATAATTTCGATGAAGTTATCAGAAACGATAGCACAACTGCCTTCATTTCCTTCTACCTCTTGTATTGTATTACCAATCACTAATGAACCTGCGTATGCTACTCCATATACTCGCGCTACTCCAGGTTCACTCCCCTCAAAATTGAATGAAGATGTAGTTATTGCTGTTCCTGTTATAACATCGTTCTCATCTGTCAATATATATACGTAAGAATCTCCACTTCCTGTAGTGACAAAATTTACGACATCGTCTTCTCCATCTCCAGGACATGCGATAACACTATCTTCTGTACTTATTGTTCCTCCATTTATACCTTCAGCTCTTACGATTGTGATGAAGTTATCAGATACAGCCTCACAGTCACCATCAGATAATGTAGAAATGTTTTCTCCCATTATTGGATTTGGTTCTCCTTTGAATGACCATCCCCAAATATGACATTCACCAGCTGGTGCTCCACTCAAATCAAGTGTCGGTCCATCTGCTGTATTGTGGAATCCTAAGATGTTATCATTATTATCTGTAATAATGTACCAGTAGCTCAAAGCTGTTGCTGTAGTAGTATGATCCACATCGAATATCGCAGATCCTACACAGTATGTAGCCGTATCTAATCCGTTTGTCAAAGCCACCACTCCACCATTAGCTGATTGTCTAGTAACTGTGATTGGATTTGATAATGCGAATTCTCCTGTAAGATCATTTGCATTCATGCCTACTTCTGCTCCATCTACAAAGTTATAGCTCAAGTGCCATATCAAACAAATACCTTCACCCGCTCCATCAAGATCGAATGGCCCCATTGCTGGAAGACCTAAGATATTTCCATTTGCATCAGTGATCACATAAGCTGTATTGTCTCCCGTTCCACCTTCAACGGTTATGTTGATCGGATCAGCAATACCGTCTACGCATATCGTAGTATCATCCATAGTAGAGATTGTTGCAGCTAATACTACACCTTCTTCTTCTCTAGTGATTGTGATGAAGTTATCAGAGATTGCTTCACAATCTCCATCTGTAAGAGTAGATATATTCTCTCCAACTACCGGATCTGATTCTCCACTATATGACCATCCCCAGATATGACATTCTCCAGCCGGTGCTCCACTTAGATCAAGTGTCGGGCCATCTGCTGTATTGTGAAATCCTAAGATGTTATCATTATTATCTGTTATGATGTACCAGTAGCTCAAGTTTGGTGCTGTAGTCATGTGTTGCACATCGAACACTACATCTCCGGCAATGAATGTACCTTCTGTAGATCCATCAAGTAAACTTACTGTACCACCGTTGGCAGCTTCTCTATACACTGTGATTGGATTTGACAATGCGAATTCTCCTGTAAGATCATTTGCATTCATCCCTACTTCTGCTCCTTCTACTGTCTCGAAATTCAATAACCAGATCAAGCAAGTACCTTCTCCTGCGCCATCAAGATCAAATGGTCCTGCTGCAGGTAAACCCAAGATGTTTCCATCAGTATCAGTTATAACCCAAGCACTATTAGTACCCGATCCACCTTCAACTGTTACATTGATCGGATCAGGGTTACCATCTACACAGATTGATGTGTCGTCCGTTGTTGAGATCGTTGCTGCTGTAGAACCTGTAGCCTCTTCTCTAGTAATAGTGATGAAATTGTCAGAAATTGCTTCACAGAAATCATCTGTTAGAGTAGATATATTTTCTCCAATAATCGGATCTTCTAATCCTTTGTAGTTCCATCCCCAGATATGGCATTCTCCTGCTGGTGCACCACTTAAATCAAGTGTTGGTCCGTCTGCAGAATTATGGAAACCTAGTATGTTATCATTGTTGTCAGTGATTATGTACCAGTAGCTAAGGTTAGTTGCTGTCGTCGTATGTTGTACATCGAATACAACATCACCTGCAACAAATGTCGCGGCATCAGTTCCATCAGTTAACATTACTGTTCCACCGTCAGGCGTTTCTCTATTTACTGTAATAAAGTTATCAGAAATTGCTTCACAGAAATCATCTGTTAGAGTAGAAATATTTTCTCCAATAATCGGATCTTCTAATCCTTTGTAGTTCCATCCCCAGATATGACATTCTCCTGCTGGTGCACCACTCAAATCAAGGGTCGGTCCGTTTGCAGAATTATGGAAACCTAAGATGTCATCGTTGTTATCAGTAATAATGTACCAGTAGCTAAGATTAGTTGCTGTCGTCGTATGTTCAACATCAAAGACGATCTGTCCTGCACATCGCGAATAAACATCACCACCTCCAGCTAACATTACTGTTCCACCGTCAGGCGTTTCTCTGTTTACTGTGATAAAGTTATCAGAAATCGCTTCACAATCGCCATCTGTCAGTGTAGAGATATTCTCTCCAACAACAGGGTCTGATTCTCCGCTATATGACCATCCCCAGATATGACATTCTCCAGCTGGTGCACCACTCAAGTCAAGTGCTGGTCCATTTGTAGTATTATGAAATCCTAAGATGTCGTCATTATTATCAGTGATTATATACCAGTAACTCAAGTTCGGTGCTGTCGTCGTATGTTGTACATCGAATACGATGTCACCTGCACAGTTAGCGTATGATATACTTCCATCTGTTAAGCTTACCGTTCCACCATTCGCTGATTCTCTTGTTACAGTTATAGGGTTAGATAATGCGAAACATCCTGTAAGATCATTTGCATTCATTCCTACTTCTGCACCTTCTATATCATCGAAAGTCAAGTGCCATATCAAACAAGTACCTTCTCCTGCTCCGTCCAAATCAAATGGTCCTGCTGCTGGTAAGCCTAAGATGTTTCCATCCGTATCAGTAATTACCCAAGCATTATTCATTCCAACTCCTCCATCAACTGTTACATTGATCGGATCAGGATTACCATCTACACAAATAGAAGTATCGTCTGATGTTGATATTGTTGCTGCTTCTGCAGTACAGTTTACATCACAATCTAATCTGGTAATCGTAACCCATTCTTCTGAGATATCACCACAAGAAGAATTCAAACTTGAGATATGTTCACCTGCAACTGGTTCTGGTTGATCTTTTTCACTCCATCCATATATTCTACATATTCCTGGTGGAGCGCCATTGATATCAATCCAACCTCCATTATCAGAGTTGAACCAAGTAAGGATATTGCTATTATCATCTGTGACTATAAACCAATAGTTTAAGAATGCAGCGGTTTCGAATGTAAGATCAAAGTCCAAATCACCAGCACAACCTTCATATTCAGTACCGCCTCCAAGTAGAGCCAATTCTCCACCATCAGGATTTTGCCTTAGAACAATTAAGAAATTTTCTGATAATTCTTCACAGTTTTCTCCTACTAGAGAAGAGATGTTATCTCCGATTGTAGGAGTTGTGGAACCTATAGAGTTCCATCCCCAAACATGACATTCGCCAAGTGGAGCTGCCGATAGGTCGAGTGTACTGGTCGTAGAAGCATCTACAAAACCTAGAATCATATCATCTTCACTTGTGATAATGTAGTAGTAATTGAAATACTCGTTTGTACTCTCGTATGTAACATCAAACATTACTTGTCCTGGACAATTAGCGTACATGTCATCACCATTTGCAAAAGCTACAGAACCTCCATCAACAGCATCTCTTGTTACTGCAATATTATTTGAAAGGTCGAAGCATCCTTCTAGGTCTGCTGCATTTTGTCCAACTACGGCACCTTCTAGACCATCCGCAGATGATAGATGCCAAATCAAACAAACGCCTGGTCCAGCTCCATCTAAATCAAAAGGTGGTGCGGCAGGTAATCCTAAGATGTTTAAATCAGTATCGGTTATTACCCAACCAGAATTTTGTCCTGCATTACCAGTTAGAGTAACATTAATTGGGTCTGGTGTTCCATCTACGCAGATAGTTGTTGCATCAGTTGTACTGATTGTACCTCCAATTGATTCATTTCTGACAACAGTTATATTATTAGATAGATCGAAACATCCATCTAAATCGGCTGTATTCATACCTACTTCGGCTCCCACTAACCCATCCGCAAATGATATGTGCCAGATTAAGCAAGTACCTGGTCCAGCTCCATCCAAATCAAAAGGTGGTGCGGCAGGTAATCCTAAAATATTTAAATTAGTATCTGTAATTACCCAACCGGAATTTTGTCCTGCATTACCAGTTAGGGTAACATTAATTGGATCTGGTGTTCCATCTACACAGATAGTTGTTTCATCGGTTGTAGATATCTGACCGCCTATAGATTCGTTTCTTACGACTGTGATAGAATTAGATAGATCGAAACACCCCACTAAGTCAGAAGCATTCATTCCTACGGTAGCCCCAGTTAATCCATCTTCCGATGATAAGTGCCAGATAAGACAAGTACCTGGTCCAGCTCCATCCAAATCAAAAGGTGGTGCGGCAGGTAATCCTAAAATATTTAAATCAGTATCTGTAATCACCCAACCAGAATTTGTGCCTATCTCTCCCGTCAATGTTACGTTGATTGGATCTGGTGTACCATCTACACAGATAGTTGTTTCGTCCGTCGTGGATATTACGCCACCGTTTACTTCGTTTCTTACTACTGTAATAAAATTTGTAGATTCACTAAAGCATCCTTCTACATCATTAAGGCTACTGCCCATTTCTAATCCTACAAGTGTTCCATAGTAACTTACATTGTAGATATAACACATGCCTCCACCTGCGCCGTCAAAATTGACGGCTTCTGGAGTTGGAGGTAATCCTAGTATATTTCTTTGGTCATCAGTTACGACCCATTGGCTTGTTTCGCCAATGTTATCAGCAACAGTTACATCACCAGCTGGGATATTATCGGCTACACCGTCACCTACACAGAATTCATATGGTCCACCAGATAATGTTCCACCGATCGCTTGGTTTCTTATTACAGTAATGAAGTTATCAGACTCAGAGAAACAACCTTCAACATCGTTTAGGCTTATTCCCATTTCTAATCCTATGAGTGTTCCGTAGTAACTTACGTTGTAGATATAACACATTCCGACACCAGCACCGTCAAAATTGACAGCTTCCGGAGTTGGAGGTAAACCTAAAATATTTCTTTGATCATCAGTTACGACCCATTGGTTTGTTTCTCCGATGTTATCAGCAACAGTTACATCACCAGCTGGGATATTATCGGCTACACCGTCACCTACACAGAATTCGTAAGGTCCACCGGATAATGTTCCACCGATCGCTTGGTTTCTTACTACAGTAATGAAGTTATCAGACTCAGAGAAACAACCTTCAACATCGTTTAGGCTCATTCCCATTTCTAATCCTATGAGTGTTCCGTAGTAACTTACATTGTATATATAACACATTCCGACACCAGCACCGTCAAAATTGACAACATCTGGAGTTGGAGGTAGTCCTAAAATATTTCTTTGATCATCAGTTACAACCCATTGGCTTGTTTCGCCGATGTTATCCGCAACAGTTACATCTCCAGTTGGGATGTTATCGGCTGTTCCGTCACCCACACAGAATTCGTAAGGCCCTCCTGATAATGTTCCACCAATAGCTTCGTTACGAGTAACTACTATTGCGTTTGATAGTTCGAAAGTACCCATTAAGTCAGAGATGTTATTTCCAGCAACATTTCCTGTTAGTGTACCATCATGACTAATATACCATATACTACAAATACCCGATCCAGCTCCATCTAAGTCAAAAGGCCCTCCAGGTGGAGTTCCAAGAATTTCATCAGTTGGGTCGGTAATAATCCAAGCCGACATGGAAAACGGCGCATTGTCAACAGTTACTGTTATGGGGTCAGGTACTCCATCTACACAGATCATCGTCTCATCCGTTGTAGAAATCATTACCTGAGAAATACCTTGCTGCCACAGTGCTGTTAAGAACACTAAAGTGAAAGCAAATTGTGTAAACATTTTTTTCATTGTAATAGAATTTGGTTAGAATTAAGTAATATGAGGTCAGCCCACTGTATGATAGAAGGTGCTTTTATAAGAGCGCTAGGAATTAGTATTCTTGGAGCCTTAAACTGGACAGACTTGAGTTTTTGTAATAGTTAGATTTTCGTTTTTGACTATTATATTACCCTATACTGAGAGAAAGTAAAAAGGGTTGCCTTTGGGTCGTCATTTTCTTTTTTTTAGTTGTTGATAATTTGTAATGGTATCGGATTGAAAAAGATTCGAGGTCTTTTATTGAAAAAATATAGTGTACTCTAGAAGTATTATTAATTGCATAATCACAATTGAAGTGATGCTAGCATTTCTTAAATGTTAGTTATTATACTATTAATTAGATTTAAATAAAACATCTACGTTTTTATCAATAACTAAGTTAATTTTGGCGAAAACCATCTAACTAAAACAAAACACCATGCCCCACACTATTTTACATGACGTCCATATCAATGCTGATATTTCTTCTGTTTTTGAAGCTATTTCAGAGCCAAAACATCTTAATAATTGGTGGACTAATAAGTGCTCTGGTACAGCCATTAAAGGATCTAAATATAATCTTCACTTTACGGAAGAGTTTGATTGGTACGGTGAAGTAACCCATTGTATCGAGGATGAAGCATTCGCGATAACGATGACAAAGAGTGATTCTGATTGGAATTATACCACATTTGGATTTGTAATAGAATCTATCGATAATGAAGTAACTAGGGTGAAATTCTATCACAAAGATTGGCAAGATGTTAATCATCAATATAGAAGAACTAGCTACTGCTGGGCACTTTTGTTGTATAATCTTAAGGAGTATCTTGAGGATGGCAGCGTGGTGCCATTTGAAGCTAGGAGTGGGTATTAGGAGTAATACCGATTACTATTGAATTTGCCGCATACATTCGTCTGCAACATTCAATATGTATCGGCATTAACCAATATTCTTATGCGGCAAATTGAAACACAATTGGTATAACTATTCTTCCGGTTTTTGAAAACACAGTAATTTCAAATTATATATTGGTATAAAAAATTTCCAGATTGGATTTCTTGTATCTCGTATCCTTTTTATTATGAATAGAAGCATAATAATTGATAATACTGAATATCCTACAGTGTAGATTATAGGAGAAATATATTGAATTATATTAATAGTATTAAGTTCTATAGATCTAAATTTCCGGCGATTTATATATTCCCATAATGCAACTAGTAAAACGGGAAGGAATAATATTCCTATTGCTAAAAGACTTAAGGCACGAAAGTTAGATCGACTTACTCTGTCATTCAATGAAAAGATGTCCTTTATTTGAAAGGCTTGATTTTCGCCTTCAAATAGATAGTTACGCCAATAGATTTTTTTGTTGCAGATTATTAATATGTCATTTTTATCTAACCGCCTTGGTTTCTTGATTATTTCATCATTTATACGAATGGGTTTGTCCATTTCTAGATTAGTTAAAATCCAATGACTCTTGTCACATTTTATTTCTGCATGTAGCGTCGGACAGTTTTTATCTTTAATCTTGATATCATATTCGCTATTATTTCCTATTCCATAACGGCTTTTTATATAATAGTTATCTATCCATGCATCACTAACCCCTGATACCAAATCAAATGCCATTCATCAGCCAGCTTAGTGTAGCGTTTTTCTAAACTAAACATACCACCATTACCTACGATCGTCTCCGTCACTATCCCCCCTGAATTTGTAAATGTTCGTTCGAAAGTGCCACCATGATTGTCAAATGGCTTATGCAATTTCCAATCTTCTTCGAGCCACTGTTTTGCCACTAAAGTTAACACAGTATCTCCTTCTTGGACTACTCCTGAAAGAGGGAAAACCACTCGACTCATCTGGAATAAACTGTCTGTATGAAATCGATCATAAAAGTCGTGAAAGTCGGACGGCAGGCTATTTTCTGAAGCACTCTCTTCTGCCACTATCTCGGCTTTAGGTTGCTCAGCACTAATTTTCTTAAAAAATAAAAATGCAGCACTGATTGCGATTAGCACTAATACTGCTTTAACAAGATTCTTTTGCATAAACTAATATATATTCATCAAATATGTGGTAAAACAAATCAAACTCTTTCTCGTAATCGTCCTTCGTTACTTTACCTTTAAATTTTCCTTTTTTGTGATAGGCATCTAAATCCCAAACGCGCATATGAGAGATAAAACCAAGCCCTCGCTTTCCATATGCTTTGTACAACGATTCCTTCGCTCCCCAAATTATGTGTAATGCCTTAATAGGGTCGGATTCATCGATGTATTGACCTTCTTCTTCGGATACAAACTTATGCCTAATTCGACTGATCTTGCTTACATAAGTCTGTATATCTATACCTACTAAGTGTTTGGATGCAATCACACTGATATGATTGTTGCTATGACTAATCGATATATGATAATCTGAATCATTAAGATGCGGTTTGCCATGTATATCTTTTACAAACTTCCCTCTAGACGCTCTGCCAGACATTAAATGTAGTAAGTATCTTGATGACAGCCACTCCAGTTTTTTGCGGCTACTTAACTTTTCTATGATCTCTTCTTCAGGTTTATGAATGTCAAGTTTATCCTCAAAATAGGACTCAGATTCCGTAACTCTCCATATAGAAAGCTCGATTTCTGGGGTGTCACTTATATTTAATTCGATAGGCATTAATCAAAAGTATTAAAACTTTGCCATCTGTGATCTTATAGACGAAATAACTTACTACTTTTACAGATCAATTTTCCAAATTAGATTTCATACAATGATTTTAACTGATAAGCGTATACTCGAGGAGATAGACAATGGCAATATTGTAATTGAACCATTCGATCCTAAATGTTTGGGTACAAATAGTTATGATGTGCACCTTGGTAAGTTTCTAGGTACTTATAAAGATGAAGTCTTAGATGCGAAAAAGCACAATAAAATAGATCATTTCGAAATCGGAGAAGAAGGATTTGTTCTACAACCAGGAACACTTTACTTAGGAGTAACTGAAGAGTATACGGAGACTCACTCTACTGTTCCATTCCTCGAAGGAAAATCTAGTATCGGACGCCTCGGTATCGATATACATGCTACTGCGGGAAAAGGGGATGTAGGGTTCTGTAATACTTGGACCTTGGAGATTTCTTGTGTACATCCTGTTCGTGTATATGCAGGAATGCCTGTTGGACAATTGATCTACTTTATGGTAGAAGGAGATATCGAAAACTACTACAATAAAAAGAAAAACGCTAAGTACAATACTCGAACGATCAAACCGGTAGAGAGTATGATGTGGATGAATAAGTTCTAGGGTTTATTTTTGTTAACTTAAATGCTATATTTTTTGCCTTGTTTCTTTAGTTTGGTTTCGAATCTTATGGTCAACGTTATAAAACGGTTCAGCGATTCTAACGATTCAACAAATCTAGCAAATTTACAATCACCCAAACTCTGTTAGCATAATATTCAAATCCTCAAGGGTGTTAATTTCTTCTTTTGGCTTATCCTTACGCCAGCGCTTGATTCTTGGAAATCTTAGGGCCACTCCGGACTTGTGTCTAGTAGATTTTGCTATTCCTTCGAAGGCGAGTTCAAAAACCAACTCAGGATTTACACTACAGACTGGACCGAATCGCTCCTTGGTATTTTTCTTTACCCATTGAGTTATTTCTTTGAATTCTTCGTCTTTTAGACCGGAATATGCCTTGGTGAACGGTACCAACCTTTCTCCATCCTGTACAGCAAAAGTGAAATCTGTATAGAGATTAGCTCGGCGCCCATGTCCACGTTGTGCATAGATCATAACGGCATCGATGGTCAAGGGGTCTATTTTCCATTTCCACCAATCTCCTTTTTTACGACCTGATTTATATGGAGAGTGTAAGTGCTTTAGCATGATTCCTTCTGAAAGGAATTCTCGAGATCGTTTTCTTTCTTCAGCCAATTGTTCCCAAGTATCAAACGGTACATTCTCTGAGAGTAGCAGTTGATCGGAATCGGCTTTGGAGACTATTTCTTGGAGTAATTTTCTTCTTTCTTGTAGTGGTTTTTCCCTTATGTCTTCTCCATCATATTCCAAGAGATCATATGCCATGATAATGATTGGTGCATCGAGAAGATGTTTTTTGGTTATATTTTTACGACCTATTCTTGTTTGTAATGTATTGAAATTAAGAGGTTTCCCATCTTTGTAGGGTAATATCTCTCCATCGATTACAATGTCTTTATCAGTCTTGTCTTTGAGAATGGCTAGTTCTGGAAACTTCTCGCTGACTAGTTCTTCTCCTCTAGACCATAGATAGTATTCTCCTCCTCGAAGTATTAGTTGGCCTCTGATTCCATCCCATTTTCGTTCGGCTGACCAATCGGAGGGACTGCCCAATTGATCAAAGTTGATATCAAGACTATATGCAAGATAGAAAGGATAAGGTTTCGACTGATCTTCTGTTGGGTTAGATGCTAATACTAATTCTTCGAATGTGATGGCTGTTGGATCCCAATTTCCCATTAATCTATGGGTGATTTTACTATCCTCTATTCCTGATAATTTTGCAAGTGCTTTTATAATTGACTTTTGCGATATCCCGACTCTGAAGCCTCCAGTGATTAGTTTGTTGAATAGGAATCGTTCGGCTTGGTCTAATGAAGTCCAAGCTTCTAGAATGATGGCTTTCTTTTCGGCCTCTTCTTTGTCTCTCAGGCCCATGATAATATCTATCCAATCTGAAAGCGAATTATCAGAAGTTTTAGTTGCTTTTGGAGTGACGAGTGCTATCGTCTCGGCTAGATCTCCTACTATATGATAGCTTTCTTCAAATAGCCAAAGGGGTATGTCTCCTAATTCCGCTGACCATTCTCTGAGAAGTGCAGTGGTAACAGTCCGCTTCGGTCTTCGATGAGAAAATAATGCAATTGCCCATACTTTATCCTTATCCTCGGCGGACGAGAAATAATCAACTAGCGCATTTATTTTGGCGGTTGTTTTAGTTGTATGATCTAACTGTTTGAATAGTTGGGCAAATCTTTTCATTTGGTCTCAGTTGCTTCTACATCATCAGCGGCGACACTAAGTTCGTCACCCGTATAATCAGTATCTACCACTGCAGAGTAATACCCAATACTTGATAGATATTTGGAAAAAGTATCCGTATATCCATGCGTTACATAGATACGATCTGCTTCCGTAGCTTTCACAGCACTTACCAATTCGTCCCAGTCCGCGTGATCACTTAGCACGAACCCTCTGTCTGCGGATCTTCTTCGTCTCGTGCCTCTTACCGCCATCCAGCCAGAAGCTATTCCTGAAGAGAAATCTTTGAATTTTTTAGACCATGCAGAGTCCACGGCAGATGGTGGTGCTATCACTAGGCCTCCTGCATACAATGACTGTTTCTGTCCCTGCACGACTCGTGTTGTTTCATGTAAGTGTACACCTTGTTTTCTGATGACTTCATTTACATTTTCTACTGCTCCATGGGTAAATATTTTCCCTATAGAATGATCTACATTATTAATAATTCGTTGTGCCTTTCCAAGTGAATAAGCTGCCAAAACACTTACTTTTCCTTGTTCTTTATTGCTCCTCCACCATTCATTTATTTCACTCATTACTTCTGATTGAGGTTGCCATTTAAATACGGGTAAACCAAAGGTAGATTCAGTGATAAAGGCATCACACTTCACGGATTCGAAATCTTCTGATACTCCATCTGTAGTTGTTTTGTAATCTCCAGAAGCGACCCAGACTTCGCCTTTGTACTCTACCCTTATTTGGGCAGAACCAACGATATGCCCAGCAGGATGAAAAGAGAATTTTACACCATTTACTGACATTTCTTCACCATAATCGATTCCTTTTGCATTGATATGACTCCCTAATCGATGTTTTATTACTGGAAGTGCGGCGTGTGTGCAAACATAAGAGTTGTTGCCATATCGAGAATGATCGGAATGACCATGCGTGATAAAAGCCTTGTTTACTGGTTTCCATGGATCAATATAAACATCGGCTTGCGGCACATATAAGCCTTCTTCTTTAAATTCGATTAGTTGCATATTGTAAAGGTAAGATTATGATGGATGTCGTGATATTATACTGCTTACAAAAATATCAAACACAACATGGACTTCTATGTTCGATGAATGATAAGTTTTTCTTTTTGAAGACAATTTTAATGGACATTTCAGAGTATAATATGCTCGTCAACATCATGAAGCGAATCAGCAATTCTAACGATTCAGCGATTTAGCAAAAAAGTGAATTTGATGAACAAATGAGTAAAATGAAGAGAGTGACTAACGAAATATACCTAAATACAATTTAGTCCTCTTGCGAAACGTTTCTATATTTGCTTACAATATTGTTTTGGTTCATATCAAACAACAAATCAAATAATAAAATCAAACCATGCGAAAACAACTGTTACTTTCATTTTTAGTCCTTTTTACATTGATATTAAGTAGTTGTGGAGACAAAACAATCACCACTAAATATGAAACTGGTGAAAAGTATGAGGAATATCAATATACTGGGGACTCATTGAAGCACGGTTGGTACAAAAGCTATTCTAAAGGAGGAATAGTAACAGAGGAAAGTATTTATTTAGATGGTAAGTTGGATGGAGAAAGAAAAATATATAAAGCCGACGGTACACTAGAGGTTACTGAACAATATATATTGGATGCACTCAATGGAACATTCAAGACTTATCACCCTAATGGAAATACAAAGTTAGAAGGATTGTATACGGACAATATACTTCAAGGAATGGTAAAGGGATATTACCCAACAGGAGAACTTAAGGAGGAAGTAATGTTTGTCAATAATATGGAAGAGGGAGCATTCAAAGAGTTTCACACAAATGGTAAACCTAAATGGGAGGGAACATATAGGAATGGAAATAAAGAATTTGGTTTGCTCAATGAATTCAATGAACAAGGAGAACTGATAAAAAAAATGTTGTGTGATAGCAATGCAGTGTGCACTACCACATGGACAATTGACGGCTCGCATTTGAAAAAGTAAAGAGAACTCTAGATAAACCCAATAAATAAAAAGCATGCATAAAATAGCTCTATCTCTTATTTTGTCAATGATATTCGTCGTTGCTGATGCACAAATAGGAGGACGATACACTTACGAGTTTTTGGGTAATCCACAATCAGCTAGATTGTCTGCATTGGGTGGAAGTCTGATAACAATACTGGATGATGACGTGTCATTAGCTGCAAGTAATCCTGCGTTGTTAAATGACAAGACACACAATCAGATTACGTCCAACCATAATTTCGCATTTGCGGATGTGAGTAATGGTTATCTAGGATACGGTAGAAAGATCAATAAGTTCGGAGGAATCAATACTCATATAGGAATCAGTTATGTAAGTTTTGGAGAATTTACTGCTGCTGATGAAATCGGTAATGCGACGGGTACTTTCTCAGGAGGAGAGACGGCAGTTATGATAGGTGCCAGCAAAAAATTAAATGAAAGAATTACTGTAGGAGCAAACCTAAAAGGAGTATTTGGAAATATGGAAACATATAGTTCTTCAGGAATCGGTGCAGACTTAGGCCTGTATTATGCAAAGCCAGAATCAAATTTTTCTGCAGCCTTTGTAGTCAAGAATATTGGAACTGAGTTATCATCATATGGAGTTGAAAGAGGAAGTTTTCCATTAGATATACAGCTTGGGATTTCACGAAAACTAAATCACTTACCATTTAGATTTACGATAATTGCACACCAACTTCAACAATGGAGTGTGACCTACGATGATCCTAATAATGTACAAACTGAAAGTATTTTTGAAGAGGAACCAAGCGAACCATCAGCCTTGAATGATGGGGTAGATAATTTCTTCAGACACTTTATATTTAATGGAGAGTTTCTACTGGGAAAAAGGCAAGGATTAAAACTTAGATTTGGATACAATCATCTTAGAAGGAAAGAACTATCTCTTTCTAACTTCCGAAGTCTTGCTGGTTTTTCAGGTGGATTAGGATTAAGAGTGAAGGGGTTTAATATTGATTATGGAGTAGGTTATTATCACCTTGCTGGCGCGGCTAATCATATATCGATTAGGACTGATTTAAGTAGATTTTTTAAGAAGTTTTAGGGGAGATGTCATTTCTGCTTAAGATTTAGAAAAAAGGAAATTAGCTTACATCTATCTTTTTGAAATCTTGTTATTGTTAATATGCCCTTGGCGACTGCATTTGTGACGACCTTCTGAGAAGTTTCGTTTTGATGCGTGTTTCGTTTTTCTTCCTTGCACCCTTTCTCGCCACATTTTCCAACTACTGAGTTTCATCTCACGTTTCATGAGTTTGATCACATCTTTCTCCGGAATACCAAATTGCTCTTCGATGGCATCGAAAGTGGTACGGTCCTCCCAAGCCATTTCTATGATTCTATTGATATCTCTATCTGTTGTACCTTCTGGTAATTTAAACTTCCCCATATATCATTATAATGCACAGAAAGGATAATGGTTTATAACAAAGGTCATTTAAGAGTCCTGTTATTTGAAATGTCTCAAAATGGCTAAGAATAAAACAAAAACTTGGTCAACGTCATAAAACGATTCAGCGATTCTAACAAATCTGCGATTCAGCAAAAGTTAGTTGAAAACTAATAGTTAAAATAAAGCAAGTGATAACGAAAATATATCCTTACAACATAAACATGATTTATAGGACTAGAAATAAAATCTAGCTACCTAATTTCATCTTCTCGGCATTTTCAAATACGACCAATGCATCAATGATTTCCTCGATCTGACCCTGAACAACCTTATCTAAACTATATAGTGTAAGGTTTATTCTATGGTCAGTAAGTCTATTCTGAGGGTAATTATATGTTCTTATTTTGTCTGATCTATCTCCAGAACCTACGAGTGATTGTCGTTGACTTTTTTGTTCTTGGTGGATTTTTGCTTGTGTTACTTCTTTTATTTTTTGGATAAGCCGCGTCATTGCAATACCTCTGTTTTTGATTTGAGACCTACTTTCTGTACTCTCGGCGGCTATACCAGTAGGGATATGTGTAAATCTCACTCCAGATTCCGTCTTATTTACGTGCTGTCCTCCTGCGCCACTTGCACGGAAGGTATCTGTTCTAAGATCAGCTTTGTTGATGTCGATATCTTCTTCTTCGTACTGAGGGATGACGGCTACCGTCGCGGCAGAAGTATGCACTCTACCTTGACTTTCTGTTTTAGGGACTCTTTGTACACGGTGAGCTCCAGATTCAAATTTCAATTTACCGTAAACGTCCGTTCCTGAAACTTCTAATATTATTTTATTGTACCCACCTACAGAGTTCTCACTTTCATCTATTACTTCTACTTTCCATTTTTGATTTTCGAAGTATTTGCTGTACATTTTGAATAGATCACCAACAAAAATACTTGCTTCGTCACCACCTGCTCCAGATCGAATTTCGAATATTACATCCATACTATCTTCAGGATCTTTTGGGATCAAGAGTATTTTAATTTCTTCCAAAAGTGTATCTCTTAATGGGGTCAATTCGTCCAGCTCCATGTTTGCCATCTCCTTCATGTCAGGATCAGGATCTTTCTGCATTTCTTTAGCATTGTCGATATTAGCCATAACATTTTGATACTCATCTCCTTTCTGAACAACCGGTTCGAGACCTTTATATTCCTTGCTGATCTTGATGAATTCCTTCTGATTAGAGCTCACCTCCGGATCAGACATGCGTTCCAGTAAGTAATGGTATCGTTCTTTTATGGCTTGTAACTTATCAATCATTTTGTTCTCCTGCTTTTTCGATGAGCAAAAGTAATGATTTTTATGGTAGGTGGTGGTTAAGGATGCTAAGCGTTTTTTATAAGAATTTAGGAATTGCTAAACACTAGGAAGAAATTGTATCTATCATTAAATTAATAACCGTTTAAAAGGCATATCCTACCGATGGGAAACTAATTTTTTAGATTAATGATATTTTCATTAAAATTATGGCATAAAATCAATTCGAATGCCCAAAATTCTCATAAATACTGTAAATGCAATTGAATTAGTAGATCGGAATTCAATATACCATATTTCTAATTTGAAAGAAATAACAAAGATCGTCTTCAAAGATAATTTTATCTCTAGTATAGACTCATTAGGGAAATTAGAATCTGAATTGCCTAGCACTATTTTTTATCGATGCCATAAATCTCATCTAGTAAATCTTAACCATGTATTACGAATACATAAAAGTGGCTATGTAGAATTATCGAATGGATCTAAAGTCGATATTGCACGAAGATGAATGGCAGAATTTATTGATATTATCAGGGATTACATTACCGATTAATTCTATATAAATAGAGTGTTTTAAAAATGTAATCCGTGGATTGAATTCAGAGAACTACAACTTGAAGTTATTTTTTAAACACATAAAGAGTACACACTTTCTTTTTACTTTATCACGCGAGTGCCAGTCATCGAGAAAACTACTTAGAAATTAGAGAAGTAAATCTTAACCTTAAGAGGGCAAGTGAATTTCATTGCACTATTTTTATTAAACCCTCACATTAAATTATTGTGAGGGTTTTTACCAAAAGACTAAATTAAGTTGAATTAAGTACCCAAAGTCAACTCAAACCTCTCCCCAGTCTTCATCTGCGCCAAATCACAAATCCCATCTTCAGTAAGTTGCAAAATGCGGGGATAACCACCAGTTGTCTGTGCATCTCTCATGAGTAATATCAAATCGCCACCTGGTGTAAGTTGCACTGATCCAGGGATAGTGCCGGAAGACATGATGCTTGAATCGTGGATAAGGTTTATATCGTGACGGACTCTATAGGCCATCCGATTACTTTCCTGTCTTATGGCAAAAGACGACTGAAATATCTCTCTAATATTGGGATTCATTTTTTCTATCAACTTATATTCTGGTCCTTTTTGTACACTAATCTTTTTATTCCCAACATTTCGAAGGAATAGCGACGGCTGTTCGAAATAACCATCATACTCAGCATATTCAATTTGGTCGCCCTTTTTTGCAATTCCCAAAATAGAACTTGTGATGCATGCAGATTGACTACTTAATATTTCTGGCCCCTTGAAGCCCCCGCGAATAGCAATATAAAATCTTGCCCCTTTTACAATCTTACCAAATGAGATCGTATCGCCAGCTTTAATTTTTAGCACCTTGTTTATGTAAGAAGGCTTACCGTTTATGAATGGTTGAATAACAGCGCCAGTGATTGCAATCACTGTGGATTTATGGAATACCATTTCTGGACCGATAATGGTACATTCTAGCACACTACATTTTAGATTGTTATTTAACATTCTATTGGCATCAGACGCAGTAATAGCATCCATCGCACCCGAAGTTGGAACGCCAAGATGGCTGCACCTATATCTTCCTTGATCTTGTAGAGAGGTATATAGTCCAGGCTTTTTAATTTCAATCAAAACAGATATTTGTACTCATTTAGAAAGAAACCATTTCCTCTTGATCGATAGGAACGGATATTTTAGCCATTCCTTTACCGACATCAATTGTTCCTTTGAATTTTACCATCAGCTTTTTATCAGACATAATCTGCATCCCTTTACCAATAGCTGCTATAGGATTAGCTTTGTATAATTTATCGAGATCCATTTTGATGTTAATCGGCATCTTGAAATTTTCATTTGCCGGCATTGATGTATCGAATGTTTGATCTATTGTGGCTAGTTCGATATCATCGACGTACGCTTTTATATTAGCCTTAGCAAGATCAAGAGAGAATCCATTTGGATTTTTGAGTACCATGGATGCATTCAATTCCAATCTACTTTTAGACATCTCTATAATATCTACATTCTCTATTTTTTCAATAGTTGGTTCTAGAATTGATGTCGAACATGAGGTTAAGAAAATGCAAGCAATAAAAGCTAGTCTAAAAATATGTTTCATAGTTAAATAGTTTGTTTTGATATGAAATTAAGATTGCAATACTACGTGGCCACTGCAATTCTAATACAATATCATTTTATTTGTGCGACTTCTTGTGTTGGAATGGCGAATATATCAGAATATTAGATGAACTTACAATTTTGATGAAGATCCTACATGAAATCTACTTAATTCGCCAGTATCAATAGGTTAAACTATTGTTACTCGAAAACATAGTTGTTGTATATCTCGTTTGTAAAGCGTTATTTTATATTTTTACACACTTTTTAAAGATATCGGGGGCTTATATCCACGTGTTTCTAATTTTAATACAAAACAGAATGCAATATAAATCAGAAGTTGAAGCGGTAGATGCGTTGGCAAAAGCGTATAAGGATTTGAAAGCTGAGATAGCAAAAGTAATAGTTGGACAAGATGATGTTGTCAAAACAGTTATCCTTTCCCTGTTTAGTAATGGACACAGTTTGTTAGTAGGTGTTCCGGGATTGGCAAAAACGCTTCTAGTAAGTACGATTTCAGAAGTGTTGGATTTAGACTTTAAGCGAATTCAGTTTACTCCCGATTTGATGCCTTCTGATATTTCAGGTGCTGAGATATTAGATGAGAATAGAAAATTCAAATTCAATAAAGGACCCTTGTTTTCTAATATTGTATTAGCGGATGAGATCAACAGGACACCTCCAAAAACTCAAGCGGCACTTCTAGAAGCAATGCAAGAGAGATCGGTAACTATTAGTGGAGTAAGACATATTTTGGATAAGCCGTTTTTCGTATTGGCTACACAAAACCCGATCGAGCAGGAAGGTACATACCCGCTTCCAGAAGCACAATTGGATAGATTCATGTTCAATATTCCATTAGATTATCCAACTTACGAGCAGGAAATAGCTGTAGTAAAAGGTACAACTTCAAACAAGAAAGTTGAATTGAAAACTATATTGACTGGAGATCAGATATTATATTTCCAAGAACTGATAAGAAAAATTCCTATCGCAGATAATGTATTAGAATATGCAGTATCTCTAGCAAGTAAAACAAGACCAAATACAGCAATGGCAACAGAAACTGTAAATAAATACATAAGTTGGGGAGCGGGACCTAGAGCATCACAATATCTAGTTTTGGGTGCAAAAGCCCATGCCGCTATCTCAGGAAAATATTCTCCAGATATCGAAGATGTGAAAGCTATAGCGAACTACGTACTCAGACATAGAGTAGTGGTAAACTATAAAGCGGAAGCGGAAGGCATATCAGAGGAAGATATAATAAAGGGATTAATGTAAATCTTGAACACTTAAAAACACCTAAAATTTTTAAGTTTCGCCCTCTTTGACATTGTTGGAGAGGGATTTTTTTGTGGGTTAACGCTACGCGACTATAGTCGACACACAAAAAAATAACGCACCTCAATTTATCAGCTAACCAATATAGTAATACCAATTGTGTTTCAATTTGCCGCATAAGGATATTGGTAAATGCCGAGATGAGAGGGATGGTAAAAGAGATGG